>CAUJNA010003655.1:212006-322006 GCA_963377175.1 Effrenium voratum | reverse complement strand
CACATATACACACACACCACACACACACAACAAACACACACAAACGACACACACACCCCACACACAACACACACGCAGAGACACGCACACACGCTCACAAAAACACACGCACGCACACAAAAAGCGCACTGGCACGCGTGAACGCCACGCACAAACACACACACACAGACACAGACACAGACATTCACACAGACATTCGCACACACGCACACACACAGACAAACACACACCCACCCACCCACCCACCCACCCACCCACCCACCCACGCACGCACGCACGCACGCACGCACGCACGCACGCACGCACCCACGCACGCACCCACGCACGCACGCACGCACCCACGCACCCACGCACCCACGCATCCACGCATCCACGCACCCACGCACCCACGCACCCACGCACCCACGCACCCACGCACCCATTTCCAGGCACCCATTTCCACGCACCCACGCACCCACGCACCCTTGCACCCACGCACCCACGCACCCACGCGCGCGCGGGGAAGCGCACACGCACGCACACGCACACGCGCACACGCACACAAGCACACACGCAGACATGCACACCACACACGCACACACCTAGACACACGCACACACAGAGACACACACACACACACACACACGTAGACACACACCTAGACACACACGCGCGCGCGCGTGCACGCGCTCACACGATTGCATACCGCATGTGCACATGCACATTCACACATACACTTGTGTCATTTCGAAAGGCAGAGTCTTCCGCGTGCCTAGTACGTTGAAACTGCCTGCATGATGTTAATTCCCGGGCTTGCGGGCAGACACATTGGCAGATTGGGCGCTGACCTCCTCATGGTTATGCTAAGGGGGTAGACTCTGTAGCTGGTTTCATGGCTCTTTCTCAGGTGTGTGACGTTTATTGCGCCTTCGGCTCACTGAGGGCCAGCCGCTACACTGCGGGCCAGCCCAATGTCACTTGGCGCCTGGCGATGGCAACGTGCCTCACAGCAGAGGCAGGGTGGCTGTCCACACCAGATATCATCATGCAAGCAGCTGGAGTCATGTGTTCCCTGTAGATGAACAGACACACATGTTATACACATACATGTCACGCGTGTAATGTTCAATGCTGCTTTGGCATGGGGACCAACTGGATGACTAACTGGATATTTTGCCAGGAGCCATCGCCAGCTGGCTACTGCAACACCACAGACATAGAACTCGCAATGGAGGTGTGCGCGGTTTCTTGCTTCAGCACCCGGTTGGATGCGATCACAGTACCATGGCTTGGCCATTTGACACGCAATGCAGGCCGCTGGCACCACCCTGCAGATTGCATCTGACGAGCGGCCGGTGGAGTTGCCAGAAACCTGGATTTGGAGCCCAGCTGGCTGCTTCAGCTAGCTGCTGGAGTGCAACCGCGCGCGCTGTGAGGCGGGTCTTGGACATTGAGGTGGTGGCTTGGGCCCTACGTGAGAGTCCCTCGCTGGGGAGGCTGAATTCGGCATGTGTCAGGTGTTCAACCGCTGGGGCATCGGGGCCTCTTTGATGGTCCAGGCGGAGCATTTGGCTTCCAAGATGCCTCAAACTGAGCAAAGAAAGCTGCAACCTCGAGGTGAACATCAGCCAAGTGCCGCAGCCTTCCTTGGACATCTCTGCGTCTCCGTGGCTCTCTTAGTCACCGAGTGTGGCTTGCTTCCTGCCTTGGACGCTCCAGGCTGAACGCAACTCCCTTCCATGGCGTGGCGCTGCGTGCAGACGTGAAGCAGTTGGCACCACAGAGACGGCACGGCTTTAGGCAAGCGAGGCACATCAGCCAGCTCTGCCGAGGTCTGGCTGCCTACAAGCACCTCTGTCTTACTCCTGGAGTTTGCTTTCCGCGCGGGGCTTGGTGCCAACTCACGCGCTGCGGGGTGAGTTGCTGACTTCCAAGGTTTCGGCTTCGCCGGCTGTGACTCCAAGCAGCTCTCAGGCACTTTGCAGCCGCAGAATCTTTCACATGTGGACTATTCGTAGCAAGACGGCCAGGCAATGGAAGACCGTGCTTGGCAAATCTGGGAAAGGCCAGTGACGACCAAGCATGACCAGACACTTGTTGGGAACCCGTGGAACCTGTCAAATGCCCCAAATTGGGGCTTCGCTCACGATCCGATGCCAGCCCTGCGGGCGGCAGTCAGCTTGCCATCGGGTGGAACTCGCTGGATACTGAGTTCGACGGTTTCACACTGCACCCTTTGGCTCGAATACAGGGGCGGGGGGGGGTCATTTCTGAGGGTGCCTTTCTTGGTTCGTTTTGCTTGGTGGTATTTAAAGAGAAAAACGGCAGGAAAACCACAACTTTGGGGGGTTTCCCACAAAAACACCCCCCTACGCTGCAATGTGAGAAGCGTCAGATTTGATGGGTGGCCCTGTGCCTTTCATGGCTTCACTGAGGCCAAGCCTGCTCTTTCCGCCTTTGTCGCTGGCAGCTCTAGCCTCGGATTGCGGGTTGGCTGGAAGTGGCGGTCGGGCGCACCTGATAAAAAACCTCGAAGCCTTAAGACACCCGGATCATGTCGAGCAAGTTGCTTGCCAGAAAAAACACACACAAAGAAAACACGAGTTTGGTTTGGCGATCACCGGATGAGTGACTGCGGGCTTTTGGTTTGGGCTCCACACGTGCGGGATGTCGTGAGCTCAGCTCGTGCCAGCAAAGTGAAGTGAGCCACGAAAAAGACCCAGACAATTGCAGGGTTGTAAGGGACAATCCCAGCCATACATGGGTGCCGCCACCTTTTCAATTCTTTGCATGGTTCTGGTAGACCAGTTGAATACCAGGTTTTGATTCTGACTCAAGTGATTCCAGACTAGAAGTAGTCGCTCAAATCAAATCGACAGCCAATCGGCTTGAAACAGACAATGAGTATCATTGGTATGAGGCCTTCGCCTCTGCTTGTAGTAGCAGAATGTTGCCGCAGCCTCCAGTCGACGCCCTCTCCTTGGCACTGGGCCAGGCTTCGCCTGGCCAGTGTTCCCTGCATTTGGCTCAAGGATGCTCTCGCCGCGCTTTTGGACGAGAAGTGCTCCCTGGCCAAGGGTTGAGGCGTCGAGGAGTCAGAGCTCGCTCCCTTGGGCCCTGTGCAATCTTCGCCCTCACGTCGCAGCTTCTGCCTTGGCATCCGCTCCATGGGTACGAGGGGCAAGAGAACGCGCCCGGCGTGCCCGGCGGCGGGCGTTGACCGTCCACCTGCCTGGCACCGACATCCCCTCGCTGGCCCCGCCTGCGCATCATGGCCCAGAGGAGAGAGCTCGGAGGATGGTGCTGGCGGAGATTCCGGGATTTATACCCCACAAGGGGCGAATGGAGTCTCTCTTGGAGCAAGGGCTGCAAGCACTGTGCGATGGCCGCGGGCATGAGGCGAAATCGTTGTTCGCCAGCGCTGTGTTGGCAAACCCGGCTGATGCCAATGCGCTCTTCGGCATGAGCAGCCCATCTTGCAACATCAAGCTTTTTTCTTGGGTGTCTTTTGTGTGTGCAGTTTGTTCAAGACTGACTGGTAGCCGCCAAGGCTTGTTTCACGAAGTCATGCATCAGTTTGAGCCGATGATCCAATGGCTGGATGCCACCATTGAAGCAGATCCAGGTCACATAGGTGCCTGGGAAGTGCGCTCTCGCTGCCGAGAGCATCAGGGCCGGTTGGCTGAGGCGCTCGCTGGCTACGAGCATCTGGCAAATTTGGATGCATCTTGTGCCCGTCCTTTTGAGGCGCTGCTGGAGCAACAGGATGTGCACCTGATACCCCTGGACGTGTGGACTGAAGCCGAACCTGCGATTTCGGAAGAACAGCGTGTCTTGGGGTCCAGGCGCATGGGGTTCAAAAGTGTGAGGGGTGTTTGAATTGCGAATCTCGCGGATCGCATCTCATGGCCCTGCAGGCCCGTGTTGCAGTTGTGGCAGGAGAACTTTTTGCGACCGCTGCCTGTGCCAGAGCCAAAGCAAGCGATACTGAAACGAGGAGTCGCGGCCTGGGACAACGTGCTCTGCGAGGAGCTCCTTGAGTAGCTTGGCATAGCTTGGTCTTTCGAATTCGGCTGGCGCTTTGTGCCTTGATTTGTGCGCGGGTTGGGCGTTTCAGCTGCCTAGGTGCTTGGATGGCTGTGTCGAAGACCACTTTCGCTACATCTTCAGCAACCGGCGCGTCTTCTGGGCCGATGAGGCGTACGCTGGCCCTGCGGCAACCATGTGGTTTGCATTGGGTGAGCCTGCCCAATCTGCTCCTGAAGTGGTGGCACGAGCCATTTTACAACATGTGCTGCAAGAGGATCCCTCTGACTTTGCCGGAGTGGAATACTGGGCACGTGTGAGGTCATTCAACCTCGGCGCATCATTTCATTACGACTCTGCTGTGGGTGCGCAGGATGAAGAGTCTGAGTGGGTCAACGGAAACCCTTGGCGCCCACAATGGTCTTGTGTCCTCTATTTGACCGACGGAGGACCAACCGTGGTTCTAGATCAGCAGCTTTCGCAGGCGGACCACCTGACACCGGAGCTGCCGCTCACGGGGCACGTGTGCATGCCTGCGCGCAATCGCCTGTTGGTTTTTCGCGGCGACTTGCACCACGGGTCCCTGCCGCTGGGCGTGTGGCTGGACAGCGACCGCCAGCGCCGCGTCTTCATCTTCAACTTCTGGCGGCGGCACCGGCCCGAAGCGCCGGACTGCCAGCGGCCGCAGCTGGAGCGACACCTGGCCATGCAGCGCCACAAGGTGAACCCAGGGGCTTTGGAGGAGATTGCTCGCATGCTGTGGAGGGTTGATCAATATATATATATATATATATAATATACATATGTGTGTATATATCAATATTCCGTTTGGCCCCCGCAAAAATGACCATGGGTAACTAATTTTCCATTTGGGAAGTAGCATTCGTTTGATTTTTTTTTTTTCCGGCCAATGGTCCTCCCATGTTCATCTTAGCTTTTGAAGAGCCCCCGCATTTTCAAAGCAAGAGGCGTGGAGCGCATGGCCATTTCAGGAGCTGGCAGATGCTCACTTCCGCAGCGGCCAGCTGAGCCCACTGGAGCCACAGATGCTGACAGCGCCCGAGGAGATGCCGCAGTCCTCGGACTTTGGGTACTTGCCGGTTGCTTTGCCCATGCCGTCCATGGAGAAGCTGCAAGAGGGTGCTGGCTTCTTTAAGTTGGACTGGGCCAAAGCAGCCCAGGCGGTGAAAACTGGCTGAGTCCGTGTGGTTCGCTCGGGCTCGCCGTATGGCGGACAGGTGTCGGAGGGGCTTGTAGGAGGCGCTCTTTCCCGAATCGATTTGCTTCACCTTCTCGGGCGCGTCAATTGCGCCCCCCTCCTCCCTGGCGAGCGTTGGCCCAGCGGCCAAGCGGCCAAGTGGCCCAGGCCGGAGTCATCTACACCTTTGAGCTGGAAGTCAAGCCGCTGACCAGCTTGCCGGCACCCTGGGAGAGAGGGGTCGCATGGCATCGGCGTGTCGCAGAGCACGCTTTTGAGAACCCACGCCAGGTTCGGCCGGGGTCAGAAGTAAGGGATGCAGAAGAAAGGCATTTGAAAGGTGGATGTTTGCTTGAGCATTTGTTTCAGTGTTGACTTGCTTCCTTTCCGCTTGTGACCCTTCAACAGGTCGTCGGGCCATTTCTCCGTTTGGGCATTTGGTGTGAGGGTGATTGACTGTCAGGCCCGGCTACGCAGCGGCAACAGCCATAGATGCGCCGCCCCTGGCTCTTTCAACCGCTTGTTTTGGCAGGAATTCATTTCATGAAGGGTTCATTGCGTGTCCAAGGTTCGTGTAGACCCGTCACCACTACAAATGGCTTTCCAGCAGCCGCTGTCTGTGATCAGGAGCTGCGCCTTTGTCTAGCAGCCATGTGCAGTTTGTTGGCAAGAACCCGGTGGAGGTCGCCCGCGTTTCTCGGTGGCATGTTGCGAAGGAGGTCCGAAGATGCCGAGATCGACATGGCGCCGTCCTTTGACCCGGACAACCCTGAGGCGAGTTTTCGTTCGACTCAGGGGGGTGGAGTGAGAGCCCTGAAGGCGTTGCTGCCCACGCCGGCGCCTAAGGGTTGCATCATAGCTGAAGGACTGTCCGCAGCCTTCCATCAGGCCCAGCTGGAGCTGCAAAGCGCTGGAGCCGGAGGATGCGTGTGATGGCCTGGCGCAGGTGGCTTCAGAGAGGCGAGGGCCCCCACTTCCGGCCTGTCAGTTCCGTGCCAGGTGCTGGCAGCGGGCATTGCAAACTGCACAGACTCAGATGCAACAGCTGGGCGGCCCAGCGACACATTCTTAAATGGGTGTGGCTCAAAATCAAACAGCGGGGGTTCCGCAGGTTTTGGTTGCTATTTTTTCATGTACCAAGGTGCTATTGCGGGTACCATTGCCATTGCGGGTACCGTTGCCATTGCGGGGATTCAACTTTTTGAGCCACAGCCAAATGTTTGCAGAGAGGCGGTTCCTTTGAAGGCTTTCGCGTGCAGACCTTCGCCTTCCGCATTGCTGGTGCGCGGAATCCTCCGCGCGGGGGTGAAAGTCCAGCTCGTGGCCAAGGCTACGGTTTTTGCGGGCGCTGCAGGTCGTATCCCACAAGCCTTGGATGCAACTCATTTGGGCATGGGTCAAAATTAAGCCAGGATATGGACCGCAGATTTTAGTCCATGTGTCCATTTACCGGGGCAACCCATTTTGGGTACCTATTCTTGACCCACAGCCATTTCTTAGAATGCCCATGCTTTCTCGCCAGAGCCAGTGATGCGGTTCAGATAGGTGATGCTTTTGAATTGCGCAGGTTGCTGCGGACATTGTGCCATCAACTGACGTTTGGTGGAGGAGTCGCGGCCCCAAAGCTCACCTGCTTCTTGTCGCATCAGCTGACACTAACGCCTTTAATGAAATTGCTGTTTGTGCTCAAGCTGCAGTGGTGGTTTCTGGGGGTGCTTGTTTTGCGATGCAGTCTGGATGCCGTTGTCACGGTGCTGCTGTGAGTGCTGGTCAGGGTGCTGTTTGGTGTGCTCAAGTCAAGGTGGTGCAGTGGTTGCTGGTGCTTGTCTGGTCAGGCGGTCAGGGTGCTCTGGCGGGTTGTCCATGGTTGTTCAAAGTCAGGCAGGCTTAGATCCCACGATGCAGTAAGTTTGCAAACTCGAGCCTCAGAGTACTTGACTGAGAAGCCTTTTGCGGAGTATGTGTTGAACACCTGACGCGGGGCACACTCACCAAGATTGCCGCAAGAACATATGGGGGTTACTCACAGCAAATTTAGGGGAAATGCAATGAACATTGACCAATAACTCAAGTACATGAGAGTGAGAAGGTGGTGTCAACTTAGTCGATTGCATCTGTGAACCAGCGGTTTATCGCAATGAAGTTCCCGTCCTCAGGCTCTTGGATCTGGCTGAACACTTGTGAGGTATGCTGCTGTGGCATTCCGTGCCTGATCTCCTAAACAGCGCTTACGCGAAAGCCGCTGTCTCCTGTTCTGAGTGCATAAAACAGAAATGACCACGTGCAAACATAAATGAAGCTTTGTAAGGGCAGGTTGGTAGAGTACCCATGTTCTCTCAGAGCAAAACTAAACATTCCCGCAGAATATATTGAGGCAAATACTTGATGCCAGCATGGCCGTTTCACAGCCATTGCACATCCAATGCATCCGCTTATAGGGTGTCTGGTGTCTCACTTCCATGCTTGTTGGCGTGCAACGGGGCTTGTCTTTGAATTCACGACTCCCCCTAGCATGTCCCTCAGCCCGTGCCAAAAGAGACGCGCTGTTCAGGCCCATCGCTGCTTCTTCGGGAAGCCACGGCGTCGGCAGAGGTGGTGGTCCTCGAGGAGAGAGGCTCACCTCTTGCCGGGGGATGGTATAGGCTTCTCTCCTAGAGCAAGAGCAGCCCATGGGATGAAAGGTAGGGTGTCTTGGAATCTGCTTTGAAGAGCGTTGATGTGCTGCCCACGCCGCATCAGGACACATCCCTTGCGCCCGCACCCGACAACTGTGATTCAACCTTGCGTGCCAAGCGAGTGCAATTGAGGTTGCAGCCAATTACAGTCTGGGGCCAAGTAAGTGGAGCTGTGGCAAGTCCCTTTGCCGGGCGAGCTGGCATGGAACCCGTCAGAGATCACTTTCGACGGAGGCTTGGATCGTGTCTCTTTCGCGGTTCCGCCTTAGCGAACACCAGCCGCTTCGTTTGGAGGCTCGCAGTGTTTGCTCGCGATTTTTGCATCCTCAGCCAGATCTGAAAAAGCCTTTGCGCTTTCCGTTGCGGGCGTGGCCGAGCTCCAGGGATTCGGCGTCGACGAAGCAGCAGCAAGTGCTGCAGGCTTGGCGCAAGCTGCAGTTTCTCTAGCACACCTTCAGCGATTCCAGAGGATCCCCTTTCAAGCTCTCAATAAGATTGCGAATTTGCAATAGTGCAGGTGCGTCTGTGCTGGGCAGCTATGGCAATCTTGCCTACAGCTGGGCAACTTGATCGCTATGGTTTTCTGGCAATGCTTTGTCAACCTTGGCATTTGCACAGCCTTCAACATGAAGGCACACGCCTGAAGCCGCGTTATTGGCACGGGTCACACGCTGGGTGAGCGCATGGTTCCCAGGAAGTGGAGAGGTTCAACTCCAATCCAGTGAGCCTTGTCTGCATTGATGAGTGTTGAGTGCTACAACATGCCTTATGCCTTGGCTGACTATACAAGTGGAGAACGGCCTGAGATCCAAGGTGGGATGCAACCAGAGCTGTGCTTGAGGGGGACAGCTACCAGGTGCTCACGAGCTGTTTGCGTTCTAACTTTGTGCTGCGTGCTCGCGCCAATCACAGCAGGTTCCTCGAGAGATCTACTCAGCGGTGCCCAGCACGCAGGCGTCATTCCTCCCGGTTTTTGGTATTTTGTGGACACCGTTGGGCACTACATGCAAGCTTTGCAAACCTTTGGGCCCTCGCAATGGATTTTCCATTAGTGACGGGCTCACTCACTTTAGCTAGCGTGTTACCAGAGTGATGATCTCTAAGAGACAAGTTGTGCGTGACAGGCACGTCTGACAAACGTCTCTGCCGGCAGTTCACTGGTGCTGCTTGGCAGCACCGTGGCACTGGGCGCTTTTGGAGCACGGCCCAAATAATGGGCTCAAGGCAAATACCATTTGCAGCAGCATTTGGGTATGTTTTTTTGAGGGTACCCCATTTTCGGCGGCTTTTTCCAGGGACGCCAGGGACTGGGGGGGTGCGAGTCCCAAAAAAAACCGGACGCGCGCCCTCTCCGCAAGCCGATGCCGCCGGAGGCTGCCGGCGAAGTCGCTGGCCGCAGGCGCCCAGTACCGCTTTGTGCTGAAGGTCTCGGACCGAGACGACCCAGCCAGGCGCAAGGGGAGCTGCGTGTCGCTGTGGCAGAAAGTGGAATGATAGAATAATAGAAGTTAAACTACTTTAGAATTCGTCATAGTTGGCGAATGACAGAGGACAGAAACTGAGTGAGGTCGTTGCGTTGCTTCGATGTTCAGTTGCATGGCGCCCCTTCAGCGCTCCACAGAAAGCTACAATATTTTTGGACATGGGGCGCATGTGATTTGACCACAGGTTTGCTGTCGCGGCTGTTGAGATCAAGGCCGTGCATGCATGTCACCCTGCTTCGACACAATGGCTTAAGAAACGACAAGCTCAATGAGCGGTGATCACAGGTGGACATATCACTGCCTGAGGTGATTCAAAGCCAACCTCTCCAAGGATTGCTACGAGTCACGCCAACACAGGGCACCGCAGGCCTGGTGTGTGTGCAAGTTGGCGCTGAGGCGTTTGCATCGGTTTGCGCATTTTGTCCGCAGAGTTGAAGGTGTTACCAGCTTCGCGCTAGAGGCATATGGATGGGGCGCAGAGGAGGAACACGGGGAGTGGTTTTGCATTTGGGTGCCGGCCGAATTCGACGAATGCTGAGCGACATCCCGATTTCAAAGCGTTGCCCAGGATGGATTGCCGCTGCTGTACGACTTCGGCTACATTGATGACTCAGGCCGTGCACAGGGCTTCATGGCTGTTTAGAAAACGCTTCATTTCACAGGCAGGTGAGAATTGACACTGGCACAGTGGCTTCTCACACTTGTCGCCTGCTTGTCGCCTGCTTGTCGCCCTGATGGTCGCCGCGCAGATGCTTTTCGGCTTGGCGGCGGCTTGAGGGAGATCGGCTTGGGAACTGGTCCGCGCGCGGTGCTGCATACAGCAGATGTGCCTGCAGGCGTTGCCTTGTGTTGTGAGTGTTGGGATGTGGGCAAAATGGTAGGACAACATGCCATGCGCCCGCTTAGGGCCAATTACTGATGAAAGAACCGGGCAAGCAGAGTCAGTTTGCGCTATGCTTTGTGTGCCGCCGACACCAACGGTCGCAACTCTTGGTGCATGTCGGTGCATGGCTTGACAGGCCAGATAACATTCTTCGTGGACGTGTACACCACATGGGGTGGCTCACTTCGAGCCACTGCAGCCGCCACTGTGCATGCGCTGCCACCAACAAGCCAGAGCCTTATACCAACACGGGCAATTTCACAAAGAGCAGCTGCTCACTCACTCACTCCAGGATGTCTGTTGACACTTGCTGTGCCTCCATGCTTTCCTGCATTTTTTTGTTTAGCTGCCCAAAAACGGTTTTGGAGAGAGACCAGCCACTCGGAACCTGCGAAGCCCAGAGCTGAACCGCTCGCCCAGATGCCACGGCGGAGCGAATGCGGGCCATGCTGGCAGAGCTGGACTTGGTGGAGCCGGTGCCTGCCCTGAGAGTCTCGAGTCTCTGATTGCCCAAGGTATCCGGTTATGAGCATCGTTCTAGGCAACGCGCACAAAACACACATGCATGCATGTATGCATTTTATATATATATATATATCTATATCTATAGGCACTTGATATTCAACACTATATTTATAAACGGCACATCGATTAGTAACACACACACACACATTGAAAATATGGAGAGCATAGATAAACGTAGTATTTTGGAAGGCTGCGCCCCACACCAGCTGCTCTGAGACAGAGAGAGCCTTTGGCAAGGACCCTGAGAAGCACCTCCTGCACCCTGTCCCCAGACGCTTTGCCGGAGACAGATCGGAGCAAGCACGCCAAAGCAGAAAAACACAGATGCATATAAGAAAGTTGCGCGCCCAGTCTCGCATCTTTTTGCGCAACTCATCTCGCCCATGATGTGTAACATTTGCTCGCTCAAGCGCCAAATCTTTGCTGGAAAGCCGGCCTTGAATCTGGGAGAAGAGGGGAGGGGGGCGGTACCACGAGTGCACTTTGCTGCGCATGTTCGCGCACAGCGAGAGCTTCGGACTGGTTCTTGGTCCAGTTGTGTGATATGCCAATATGCCGCCGTTACACATTGGCCGGATGCATGCTCGGCCACCTGTTTTGACATTCCTGGTTTGCAAGCTTCGGGGGGGCCACGAACAGTACCTAGGACGCGGACTTGTGAAACTACTGCAGAGTTTGTTCATTTGCCTTTCAGGCCGGCACAGGACGAAGACTCTGACAACTGGCATCGATGAATAGCCCTTCTTGCATGCAGACAGCCTCCCGTGTGCGAAGGCACCGGGGAGGGCACCCGAATGAGAGTCGGCAAATCTCAAGCTGGTGCCGCACAAACGACGACATGGGGCACGGTTTTTGACAAATTGACTGACTCTCATCGAGAATCGATGAGCACCGCTTTTCGGGGCAAGGAGTTTGAGAAAATAGGCCCCTAAATGCCAGCACAAGTGCCACAAGACTGAAGCCCGGACACTGATTGACATGACAGTCTTTGCACATTCCTCAAAGCAACTCCTACATTGTCACACAGGCACCTAAAATCATTTCAGCAAAGGTGATTAAGCAGGGGATGCTTTCGGACGAGCCGACTGATATCTACCTGGAACCAAAGTGAAGCACACAAACATTTGCTAATCCAAGTGGTTTGTTCAGGATTCCGTGACCTAGCAGCGCACCTGAGGATGCAAGCTTAGGAGGCTGAAGCACCTCTCAGGGAGGCTTAGGCTGAACACAGGTTTCACACTGCATATCTTAGTTGTCCTTCTTTCCGCATACTAAATGTGTCGGCGGATTTACTTCCAATGGGTGGAGCCACTAGTTTCTGTTGGGAACACACTTGAGCAACTAGCTCAGCGGGGCTTTGTTGGCAGCCGAGGCTCAAGCTATTTCGAAGCTGCAGTGAGCTTGGCCCGCCCTGGTTTTTTTGTGTGAGTGACATTGCTTGCTTTGCACGTGGACTCCCCTGTGCCTTCGCCGTTTGCATATCGTCCTTGCAAAACCCTCGAAGGCAACTTAGGTCGTTGCCGCCTTTTGTCAAGCTACTTTTGGTGCATATTGGTGGCAGAGAGCAAGTCAATCATTCATGAGAGCGACGCTTTCTGGCCATCTTGGGCGTAGTGCCCCTTTTTTGTTTCCTTTTGGCCTCGCATCGAGAAGTCCAGTCTACAAACATAAAAATCACAATGCCGCGCATGCACACAACTCCTCTTTTGGACGCACGCGCAGAGAGGTGGTTTCACAGCAACGATGCCCCACGAGTGCCGAGGCCAGTCTTGTTGTCACAGTTTCCAAGCGCCCCAGACTCAGCCAAGCTTCTGAAAGCCAGCGGCTTGCGCAACGATGTGTATTCCGGATCGTGGTTCTTGCCTGCGTCCGAGGAAAGTGGGAATGTGAGCAGCAGCCAGCGTCCCAGCACTTTGAAGTCCGTGCGCATAGAATGACCTCAACCCTTCAGGCATTCTGATGACATCCTTCCTGAGCAGCTGGTCGAAGAATAGGGATCGACTCCTTTCAAGCACCGTGGCATCCTGAGTCCTCACAGTGGATTGTTTGAGCAGGGTAGAAGGCATAAAAGCTTCTCCTCGCCGTGGAGAGAAGAATTTCCACAGAGGCAGAAGCGAGATGTGGAGTCGGTTGCTTGCGACTCAGGCGGTAGGCTTGCCCTCCTGGCCACCACCAGGGCTGGGCCTTACGCTGTCTCTATTGCTGGAGCGGTGCCCTCAGAACGAACGCCGTGTCAAGACCACGCGGCACAGCACCCACACGCCATGTTCTGGCTGCACATGAGCATACATACATCTGGGTCTTAGACTCTGGAGTTTCTTGAGCTGACTCGGCATCCCCTGTCTCTCGCCCTCAGGTCACTGCGACCCATTTGCAGACACTTCTCGGGCGACGAAGCACGCCTGGAATGCGCCAAAGGCTTGAGGCCGCCTCTGAGCATGGGAGTCGACCTCCCATCCCGTCACACCTGCGAAGGCCGCTGGTAGCAGCGTCTCTTCCCAGCGCCTCTGTCATCGACAAGCGCACCTGGCGATTTGCGGTGGTGATTGTGCATGATATGCATGAAGCTGGTCTACTTCAAGCTTGTGCCCATAAGACAAGAGACCTCAGGCTGCGGCTGATGCCGGAGCGCTGCCCAGAACCTATACTTAAGCCTGAATCCAGGCTGGGCACTCAGTCGATGCCATGATTCATGATGCACTGCTGCAAGCCGCCGGACTTGTGGCCTGCCAATTCGGTGACTTGACGCATTTAGCATTGAGGACGTTTGATGTGCTCAGGCTTGCGTCTTCGATGGTGCGATCTTTGGCTGACCTGGCTTTGATGGAAAGACAGGTGCGTGCGACAGCTACCGATTTGAGCTGCAACCCCCACTGACACCTTCCAGGAAGCTGCGACCAACCGGCGCTTGGCCGACACTTCAGGTGTGAAGTGCAGCCACTCAATGGCAAAGCCGCGGTTTCTTATGCCTTTGCGTCAGGTGGGGACAATAGCAGCGGAAACAGCAGCAACGACAGCAACGACGGCAATGGCAGCACCGGTAGCATCAGCAACACCAGTTTGACCCAGCAAGAAGGCAGGGGGCTTGGTGACAGTCGGCTGGCAAGGCAGCATCGGAAGAACAATGAACCAATGCCACCCCACATCATGCTGCCCTGTTGCAAAGGTGTGCAAACCTCTGCCGGAGCCTTGGCGCTTGTTTTTTTTTTTTTTGGGGGGGGATCTGGAGGCAGAGTCTCAGAGAGTGTATCTACAGCTTGCAGGACCTCGCGAGCCCGATCCAGGCCATGACTTGGATTTTGGACTCCATGGCGCGGAAGCCGAGAGATGCCGCCGGGGCGGAGAGAGGGTGGAGGGCTGGAAGGCGAGCAGCGAGCAGCGAGCCCCCGTAAGGCCCAAGCGCACTACACGCTGACGCCCCACCTCACGCCAGGCTGCGGATACATCAGCTGCCGGCAGATGTATCCACCGCGAAATGGCCAAAACTTGTTGAGACCTTTAAACATACTTGTTTGATTTGCCTTTCTCGGTCACCAAAGGCACCAGGCTACCAAAGGTACCAGGTTACCAAAGGTTTCCAAGTTGCCTAAGGAGTGATCTTCTAAAGGTCTTCCAAGCTGTGCTTCAAAGCTCTTCAGCCGCGGAGGTGAGTCCTTCGAGATCCTGGCGCCGGGGATGCGATTTCTCTCCACGCGCATGGAGCGCGGAGAGAACCAATCCACCTACTCCGCCACCAGGCCGGACAAACCCTCCACGTCGATTCTCCATGAGGAACACCGTCGGGGCTGTAGCTCAGACCTCTCCTCTTAGGCCCTTCCTCCTGGAAGATGAGCTGAGGCCTTGGAACGGAAAGCAGTCTGAAGCCCTCCCTCCCTCCCTCCTTCCTTCTTTCTTCATCCTTCTTTCTTCCTCCTTCTTTCTTCCTCCTTCTTTCTTCCTCCTTCTTTCTTCCTCCTTCTTTCTTCCTCCTTCTTTCTTCCTCCTTCTTTCTTCCTCCTTCTTTCTTCCTCCTTCTTTCTTCCTCCTTCTTTCTTTCTCCTTCTATCTTCCTCCTTCTTTCTTCCTCCTTTCTCTCTTTCTCCGTTTTTCACACTCTCCCTCTCTCCCTCTCTCCCTCTCTCCCGTTCTCCTTCCCTTCCTCCCCTCCCTATCCCTCTTATGTCTCCGTCTATGTCTCTATTTGTTTGTCTCTCTCCCTCTCTGTCTCTCTATCTCTTGGGCTCTCTCTCTCTCTCTCTTTCTGTAATCCTGCTCCATCGCTTTAGGTCATTGCAGTTGGCTTGGTGACAGTGTTTGCTTGGCAGTTTCCATTGAGGTCGGGCTTCCTCAACCCTACTAGTTGGCTTTATGTCGGCTTGGGCATGATGACTTCTCTGGAGCTTCCTGCTGATGCCTCGGCGCACTGTGAGCCAGAGACACGTTTTGGCATGCTGACCCAAGTCAAAACGCTCAGGACGGCGTGTTGCCGACGAACTCGACTGGCGAAGCTGGCAGCCTGCAGGCATATCTAAGAGAGCTGGATGATTGTGAGAAGTTTGGGTGCCTCCCGGGAGTCGGGGGCCGAATGAAGTTTGAGATGTGTGAACCCCGGCCAGGACGGCTCGGAGAGCGAGCTGCCAGCAGCCCAAGGGTTTATAACTTTGGCACGTGCTTGCTTCAGCAGGACCTGCGAATTCTTGCAAGGCCAGTAATTGCGCTGCTGGCTGTGTGTGACTCTGTGGGCATCCCGCGCAAGGCGCCGGTTGCCAGGGTGTCAAGCGTCTTGAAACTTGTCCAGCCCTGCCCCAGCCCTAAACCACGCAAGGCTACGGCCAAGATGTTCGGCTACCTCCAGGAGATAGAGCCTGCAGCCAGCTGCTACAGGCACTTGCTTGAAGATCTGGTGCAGCAACTGATCTAAATGATTGTCTTGTGCGGCAAGGCTCGCAGCTCGGCTCAAAATGCTCAGAGCCCATGACCGAATGGTCGCAGGTTTGGTCGGAGGACGCTGGCGCAATGCTGGCAGACGTGCTGGCACGTGTGCCTGCGTCCGAGCCGGAGGAGAACGAGCGCGCACCGCTGCCTTCGGACTCCAAGCGCATCCCCTGCCGGCCGAAGTCAGGGGAGTGGCAGGTTCTGGACTCTCCCCAGAAGGCGGTGGCCACCGTGAGCATGATCGACTGCCTCTGGGAGAAGCTGACGAAGGTCAGTGATGACCTGGAGCTGCTGCAAGCCGAGCGAGCCAAGTCTTCCCCGGACGTGCCGAAGCGTAACGAGCTCGAAGAGCTGGCCAAGGCCTGGTGTAGGATGGGGCTTGCATGTGTTTCCCTAGATGCGTTTAGGTTTCTGACTTAGCCGATCAGTCTTGGGTCCAAGGTGTGCAGCAGCATGCGGGAGGAATACGCCGCGAAGCAGCAAGTGCAGCAGCAAGTGCAGCAGCTAGAGCAGCAGCTGGAGCAGCAGCTAGAGCAGCAGCTGGAGAGGCTGCAGCAACTGGAGCAGCGCTTGCAGCAGTCTTCGGAGCAGCAGGCGACTTTTGCTTCGCGACACCTGGACTTAGCCGCTGAGTTGCGGTCCTGCTCCACACAGCTGGTGCCTTTCGGCGACCGCTTGGCGGCAGCTGAAGGCGCCCTCAAGGATCTGCCCTCACGCCGGGAAGTCGAGTCTTTGAGGCAGAGCCTGGAGGTGCGGTGCTCAGGGAGTTGAAGACCCCTCTCTTGCATCGCCTCCATTGTTTCTCAAAATTAGTTGGGACCCATTCCTCCCGGGCGGTTTTTCCGAATTTCCTCTTGGTTTCCCTTTACCGCCCTCGCAAAAGGGGTCCGATTCCCATGTTCCGAGCCACCCGCGCCCGGCCCGGCCAGGCGCTGGAGCCGTTGCCAGAGCGGCTGCGCGGGGCCGCGGCGGCCACGGAGGCGCTGGAGGGGCAGGCGGCCCAGCTGCGCCGGGACCTGCGGCAGCAGGGGCTCGAGACTGAGCGCCAGGAGGGAGGGGATGGGGAAAACGGAGCAGAGGCGGAAACCGACGCCTCGTTTTTGTCCTTCTTTTTTTGGGGGGGAGGGGGAGGGACAGTTGCGGAAGGAGCACTGGAAGGGTCATGAGACAATTGAGGAAGCGGAGGAAAGGTGACTTTGCCGAGCTTTTGATTTATGCGGATATATGTCTCCGGCTTGTTTGTGATGCTGTGGTCACGCGCTCGACCAGCATGCAGCTGTAGCTTGGCCCATTCCACTTTGTCAGGAGCAGAACTTGAATCAGATCAAGCAGCGGCTGGGGGAGCGATGCCGCAAGACCCGATGTTCGGTCAACATCCTGAAGTGTATGATAAAGCTGAGGTCGTACATGTGGCCTTCAAGAGGTGTTGCTTGAGGATTCGGGGGGGGCCGGGGGTTAGACTAGAGTTGCTAGATTTAGATCATCGTTGGTATTGCCGAATGCCAAGTTGTAGCTTGGCGCGCGACGCAGGGACGTGGCCACGCATCTCATCTCAGGTGACGATGCCACCTCGGGCCTCCGCAAATTGGAGCTGTCGCTGCAGTCGGAGGTCTCAGAGCGGCAGGCCAGCGTGCAGCTGAACTGCCAGGGCATCGACAGCCTGCGGCAACAGCTGGACCTCCTGCAAGGACAGCGGACTGTCGAACTGTGGCAAGCCTCTTGGCCAAGAGGCCAGGGCTTCCATGTCTGAAGACGGGGTCCCTATATTTCCCAGTTGCGTGATTTTAGACATCTCCCTTTTGGCCCATGAGAGGTGAGTGTCCCTTGGTGATGTTCTAAGGGGAAATATAGGGAGTCCTGTGTGTCTGAAGGCGGACGGTCCAGCCCGTTGGTTTGTGAACCTGCGAGGACAGCAGCTGCAGCTGTCGAGATCCGCAGATGAACTGAGAAGGCTCCTCGATTCCTCGAATGAGGACATGAGGCGGGTGCTTGCATGAAATCTTGCATGAAGAAAATCTGCAGACGCGTGTGGGAATATGGCTGTGGGCCTCAAACATAGGTACTCAAAATGTCACCCTGCCAAGTAAAAACATGGACTAAAACCTGAGGTCTCCAGGTGGTTTAATTTGGACCCATACCTATATTGACATATTTGGCACTGGCCGTTCGGGTCCTGTCTTTTCTAGGGGGACCCCCACATGGTTTTCCTCTTGGTTTCCTCTCTCAACAGAAGGACCCACTATATCTTCCCCACCCCTCGTGCAATCCGGATCACCCTTCGACCAACTAAGCCTTTTCTGGGGTTGCCCTACTTGGGGTTACCCAATTTCTAAGACCCGCAGCCACATCTGCCACACACACATGAGCCACCATCAAAACCTGGGCAGATGAAGCTTAGTAAGGGACTCCCAGCCAGAAACAGCTGCGGCCGCCTTTGTATTTTCCTTACATGGTTCTGGATCAACCATTTTAGTTCTAGGGGTAGCTTCCCCATTCTTTCCAGGGATCCTTCTTTCTAGAAAGCCACCCAATGGCTGGTTTGTGAGAAGAACGATGGCTGAAAAGAATGGGGAATCAACCCCTAGATTAATACCGTTCTTTTTTGGGGGGAATTGTGACTCACCTGGCGCTTCCCGTCGGGGAAAAACGCCGCCAGGAGGTGCCTGGAGACCCGCGGCCGGGTGCTGGAGCTGGAGGCGCTTGAGCCGCCGCGGCTCAAGCGCCTGGAGCGGTTGGAGCTTCAAAACGGGCAGCTCCAGGCTCAGACGGAGCAGGCCATGGCCATGAGCGGGAATGTGGATGGAGAAAATACCCACCCCGCACCAGTGGCTAGTTTTTTTTTTTTTTAATGGTCTTATTTTTTTAGCCTTCTATTTGTAGGGATCCAGCGGTGGGGCATGATTAGGGAATGGGGAAGGCATGTGAAGGGCACAGGCGTAGAAGGCGGGAGCTGACCGAAATGCTGGTCGCTCGACGCATTCGAGGTTTGCCCCGCGCAGGCCCAGGAGCAATGCCGTGCGGTGATTCAAGCCACGCAGGCCGGAGAAACAAGGGAAACAAACAAAACAAGAACAAAAAGGAGACAACAAAAACGCAGGGGGGGGGGGGGGGGGGGGAAACACAAAAAAAAGCGGGCAGACGTGGGTATCGTCAGCCTCAGTCCGGGCCTCGACCCCTCTCGCTGGCGCGAAGTGTTGTTGGGCCAGGACCTGGGCCAACAGATGGAAGTGCAGCTTGTGGAGGTCAGGGGCCTGGAGCAGAAGCTCAAGGACGGGACCGGGCAGTTCCTCAAGAGCAGGTTTTTAGTGCAGTTCGAGGTTGTTTTGGCGGGCGTCCCTGTGGTCTAAGTCTTCAGTGTGGTAGAGGGGAGGTGCCCACCCTTGCTGTCGAAGCCGGCATGCTCGCAACTGTGATCACTATTGACTGTGAGAGACAGGCCATCTCGTCCCGCAAGATGAAGGTGAAGAGTTTCGGTTTGGTGCAGGCCCAGAATTGCCACTACTTGCATACGATTGGTCAGTTTGAAGGTCCGACGGGTCGAGCCACGTTTTGCAGGAAACAAACAGCTGATCTGATCTTTGACCTCCCCGCGCGTTTCAGGACCAAGAGGAAGTGGAGCTCACACAGCGGCTGGGCTTGGAAGAGCGTTCCAATGAGCTGTTGGACATGGGCTTGCAGAAGCTTGCAAAGGACCAAGGGATTTGCAGCTGCAACCATGATGCTTGCGTTTACAGCATGTTTGCCCGTGCTACCAGCCTTTTCCAATTCTACACATTCTTTCCTTTGCGTTTCCGGTTCGGCGGCTTGGTCGCGAGCACTTCAGTGCTGCAGAAGTGGCTTCGGCATAGAATCGCCGCGGCAGGAGGTGGCAGAGCGCATGGACAAGCAGCAGGAGCAGCAGCACCTAGCGCCTTGGTTCAACGTCGGCGCGTCAAGAAAGGTTACAGCTTGAATGCTATGGGTTTGGATCTTCAGACCTTTTCCCACTTTTTGGGGAGATCAATGGATTTTTCCCTTGTCCACACAAAGTTGACCACTTGGGCAGAGGCGTCTCCATCTTCAGCACCCCAGAGGTGAGACGTGGCCTAGACGTGGCCTGAAAGCTCCCCGCTTCAGGCGGTGCTGGCCGCCGAGAGCCGGCTGCACGGGCAGCTGGAGAGCTCCAACAGCCGGCTGCTGGCCGCGGAGAGCTGGCGCCATGCCTTCCAGGAGCTAAGAGACGTCTGGATCCGCGCGATGCAACGGCCTCCCACCAATGAGCCTTGGGAGTTTGACAGAGGGTCTGCTTGAAAGGAAAGATGGTCTAAACCAGGACCCCCCCGAAGGTCAGATTTCATGTGAATTGGTGGGAGGGTATGGTACATTTCGGTATGCCAGATTGCCTCATTTTTTTTAAACTTGCTTCAGCTTGCTCGAGATTGCTTGTGCCGTTTTGTGCTGTTGGGCCGTCGCTGCTTCGGCGATCCTCGGCGATTTTCGGCGCCAGGAGCGCGAGAGAGCGCTGGAGATGCGCTTGGCTGCCATGGGCGGGCAGCTGCAGCAGCTCGAAGGGGCCTGCCAAGGGCAGCTCGGAACGGGCGCTGATGTCAGACGGCTCGAGTTGTTTTGGGATAGGGCTGTTGGCATAGGTTTCCTTTTTAGGTTAGAAGGCAGTGGTTTAGATGGGTCTTGTTCTATTGACCAGGGCCATCGATTTTTCAAAAAGGAGACCTATGGCTGTTGGTCTCAAACAATAGTATGGCTGCGACCCCCCCCCAAAGAAAGAGGTACCCAACATGGCACCTTGGCAAATGGAGACAAAGACAAACATCAGCGTAACCCTCGCTCATTGAATTTGAGCCACACCCATTTGAAACTTGCTCGAGAAGCGTGGGTTTGCACGAGGATCCCAGACTTGGACGCCCGGATCGACGAGACACGCGCTTTGATGAAAGAGGACGTGGCTGCCACTGCCATGAATTCTTTCCAAGGAGCAGTGGCGTGTGTTCAAGTTTGTTCGGGTGTTGGCTGGCCACACTCAACATATTCCTAGGTGCTTGACAAATTAGTATGAAGGCAAAGGTAAATGATCCAGTTCTTAGCTTTGCTTGGAATCCTCGGCCTTGTTGGCCGCACGCTAAGCCTTAAACCAACCCTAGATGGGATAAACTTTAAACCAACCCCAAAGCCAGCTCTTGAATACCAAGCGTAAATCAACCGTCCAAACCCACGTTAAACAGACCCTGACCCAATCTGAACTTCGGCCCATTTGAACTCCAGCTGAAGCAAGCCCTAAAGCAGCCCTGAGTCTAATCTTGAACCAACCAGAGCACCCAAACAATACTGGAACAAAGCAGGACGTCGCGACCCGCCGATTTTGAACCCACAAGCCAGGCCCTCGCAGCCTTCCGCTTTGGCACAGATTCGGGAAGAGGCTCCCCACCATCTTCTCGAGTCGCCGGAATTGTTTGGCGTCAGGGATTCCAATCTTCCCATGTGCCATGTGCCATGTTTCTTCTTCTTTTTTTTTCTCTTTTTTTTTTTTTGATCCAGCAGCTTAGTAATGTCCTTCTGCTCCAGCAACTTGGTCTCCGGTTCCACCGCGGAAGTCGTGCCCGCACCCGGCGCGCGCGCGCGCGTCCGCGCGCCTTGTCTCGCGCGAGGAGAGATGCGGCTGTGGGCCAAGATGGCGCAGCTTGCGCCGCCGCCGCCGCATGGCTTCGGAGCGTAGCCTTCCGCTGGCCAGCAGTCGCATGGCTGTCTCAGCCGCATGGCTCGTGCGGTACGCCTGGGCTCTGGCTGAAGATGCATGGCAAGGAATTTGGGGGACAGAGTTCTGCCGCCGCTGGGCTGATGGAATGCCCCAGCAGGCAGGTAGCACAGGTTGTGGCCAATGGGGCTGCTTCGAATTCCTGAGAGCAAGGGCTGAGGGACTTCCCTTTTCAGCCTTTGCCAGTTGCACGTCAGCACCTCAAGCTTGAAGTGTTGCCATGGTCCCAAAAGAGTAATATGCCCCGGGAGGTCACTGCAAAGGCCAAACGGCAAGGCCAAACGGCAAGGCCAAACGGCAAAGCCAAAAGGCAAGGCCGAGGCGAATAGCAAGACCCTGGGTGCAAGGTGGCAAGCTGGCGAGAGCATGGCCCTCAGTGCTTCTTTCTGCCAAGAGCTTTGAATTGTTGACAGCAGCCTGCTTTTCTACTGTCCTCTCGGAGGTACTCGAAGAATAAAGATCTCCGTGATGGTTCAGACTTGTTTAAAAGTTCCACCAGCTGTGTGCACAACGCAGCTGCTAGGCTGTCAGGATTTTCCACCTGAGGAAGTTTTGTGCACAGCCTTTTTCCCGCCATGGTGACATCCGGCAGCCTGCTGGCCGTTTTCTTTGTGTATGCATGGAACACATCCCAGGCCTCACTCAGTGACACGGTGGTCAACATCTCAAAGAATACCACGCGCAGCGAGCGCAGCTGGGACAATGGCAATGCCAGCGGGCTACACCTTGCTCAAGAGAAAAGTTCCAGAAGGAGCTCGCATGTGCGCGTCATCAATGGATGCCATTCCGAGCCCATTTGGATTGCCCACTGCTGCGGCTATGACTACCGCACGAATGTCAAGATTGAGCCGGGGGGATCGCATAATTTCCCTGCCTATGCTGGGCTGACAGGCTTTCGCCTTTGGCCGAAGATGAGGCTTCGGGACCCGACAGCTGGTTGTGTTTTAGTCGGGTGTGAGCGTAACCTGAAGCTGTCCTCGAAGATGAAGCAGTGGACATCATGCATGGTTGTTTGCTGGCATGTTTCACGGGATCTCGTTTTTTTCAGGGTACCCCCTTTGTGGTCGGTTTTCAAGGGAAACCAAAACAGGAACACTTAAAAAGCGACGAGCCTGGCCCTGACCCCAGGTGCAACTCTCATGGCAACGGCTGCAGCATAGGCCAGAGCGGGGGCCAAGGCCAGCCCTGCGGCACTGGCGGGAACTGGCGCTGCCAGCCGCACATCGACACCAAGTTCGAGGCCAGCTTCGGGGGCCATGCGGACTACTTCGATATGAGCCTGGTGGATGGCTTCACCTTGCCCTTCAAGCTGAAGCTGCGGGGCTGCTCCGTGCGGGGGGTGGGCTCTTTCTGGGACTGCTCCGGCCTGAGCTTGGACGCCTGTCCCGCCAAGAACCGGGAGTACTACAACGGCAAGCTGCTGGGCTGCCACGCCAAAGGTCGGCCCGGCCACGGTACCCGGCAGTACGTGGACTTGGTGCACCGCCGCTGCCCCCGCACCTACGCCTACGACTTGGATGACAAGAATGGGAACCACAACTGCCCACATGGAACCACCTACGAGCTGACCTTCTTGTGCCCCAAGGCGTGAGACGTCTTTCAACATTGGTTGTTTGCCTTCGCCACTGGCGAGCACAGTGAAGATGTCATGCCTTCCCGACAAATTAAGCCAGAGCTCATTTAAGATCAGTTGTGAATTCAGCACGAGGCTGCCTATCTTGAGGCGGCTGGTTTTGAATCTTATGGATGCTCACTTGTCCGTCGAGGGGACGGCCAACAAAAAAGCATGGGCATCAACGGCAAACTGCCTGGCGGGTCACTGCAGCGAGTTGCCACTTGGATGTATACATGTATATGTATGTACATATAAACATATAGGTGTGTTACTGACCGTGTGTTGAGATTAAGCTTGCCGGAGGAGATGTCATGACGGCATTCAAGAGTTCGCATGAGTACACAACACCTTTGGGTACTTGTGTTGCTTAGACCTATTCAGAATCAACAAGTGCTCGGCTGACTTGGCTACACCAAGCTGCATGCCCAATACCGATGCCATTCCCTCTTTTGTGCTGGGCACCTTCCCTGAAGAGATCTGAGAGAAGTTGTCAAGGCCCATAGGTACGCACCGGCTCGCCTACTTTTCTTGAGCAACGCTGTGTGTTTATGGCCAGAGCTCACAGGTTTGACTCTCCGTAGCCATTGCATCAGAGTGTTCGAGGAGGTGCTTCCAGCAAGGGGATGACTTCCGCCAGCCATGCCACAAGTGCGGTTGGTTGGCGCTGTGCATTTTTTCGACGGGCGCTCGCCCCTGGTGCCGATGTGCAAGGAAAAGGTTGCACGACTGGGAGAGGGCTGGAGGGTGCTGGCTGCACTTCACACAGCTCACGCTGCCCTGTCCCCTGGTCTATCAGATTCCGTGTCCTCAACTCCACAACCTCCCGTGGGCCAAGGGTCAGAATGACGCGGGGTTTGGTCACACACACGCACACACATGACGCATTCCAAGCTTCAAGCATTCCCAGAATGTTGCGCACTAAAGCGATAATCGGGAAGCACTGTGCAGCAATCCATCAGCGGCGTGCCTTCGTGCTCTTGCAAGGCACCAGAAAGTCACATCGTGCATCCATAGGCCCTGGCTGGCTGCGTGAGGGTGTCGCAGTTGAAGAGTGCGGGCCCCAGGCGAGTAATGATTTTGCCACTGCAAATGGCCAGCGGCACCAAAGGCTTTGGGCCAATCCAGCTTTCCCAAAGCCAGAGCCGGACTGCTGTTTTGCGCATTGCGCACTCTGTGCTAGACGGTTGATCAAGGACAGAAGCAGCAGAGCTGGCAATCAGTGCAATCACAATTGTCCCTAACATTCTGCTAGTGTGTCAATGGCAGCCTGCCAGATCGACGTGTTGGATAACTACTTCACGAATGATCATATTGCCTCACGACCTTAATGCAAGAGAGAGGAGCATGGCACGGAAGTTGAGGTCAGGATCCTGCACTGTGACCGTCGGGCCAGAAGGCAGGGAAGGGTGACACGCCAAAAACCAGTGTCATTCACCTGGTTCTGAAGCAGGGCACCTACTGCCCTCAGGTTGAAGACCCACATCAAAAGCAAGAAATCACCCATGGCCATGGGTCATAACCTATGCCTCCATTTTGGGGCGGATGAACACCCATGTACCACCTAGTTGATGTTCACCAGGGGTTTCCTGGGTTTTGACAACCACAGCCATACGTCATAAGGTACCCGCGCAAAGGAAGGGAACCTCTGCAGACCCCGGTGGTTCAGCTCGGAGGCCACGTTGGCGTGACAGTCCTTCTGGGCCTGTTCCTGGACAGTGAAGAGGCACGGGCGGCGGCGGGTTCCTGCACTCAGATGCGCTGTTTTTTTTTTTTTTCAGGCGCCAATCCCCGTGGGAGAGGCCTCAGAGCTAGTCGGAGAGCTTGAGAAGGAGTGACCGCAGGGTTTGAAGTTTGAAGTTCTCAACCGTCGGAGCCCTGGAAATGCCTCGGAAGCCACGTGAGTTGCAAGGAGACTACGCCGCCACCGTTGCTGGCCGCATTTGGCGGCGTGGCAGCCTTGCTTCTCCTCAACGTAGGCCCCAGAGCCGGCTCCGTGCGGGTGCCGCTGCGGTTGGCACGCAGGTTTTTCGTGCCTGGTAGGCATCGCAGCGCTGAGCCGGCTCGCTGACATCAAGGTGAAGTCTGACTCCAAGGTAAAGGCAGGCGACGCATCAGAGATGCAGCATTTTTCATTGTTTTTTCTTTTTCTTTTTTGTTTTGGGTCAAGCTTTTCACAGGCGCCGCCGCGGGATTATTGGGAGACGCCAGGCTACAAGTTGGCCCAGCTGCCACACTTGAATTTGACAACGGAAATTCAGATCGAAAGCGGCATCGGAATCCCAGGCACGAGTTCTACCAGACCCTCTGGTGTACGGAACTGATGCTGAAGAGATTGGAGTGCACATCGTCAGGAGGGGTGGCAGAGGCTTTGGATGCTTCCGTTAGAACGCGGGTGTGCAGGAGTTGGCTCTCCGTTTGCCTGGCTTCGCACTTGCTTCGGCCTTACCTTGCGAAATGGCCACACTGGAAGGAGCTTCAAGCCCTGGGTAAGGTTTGTCGGTATATACTCCTCCGACGAGAAGGTGCCTGTTCATCAAAAGGCGCACATGGGCAGCGGTCCACATTGCTGTTCAGGCGTGCATAGGCATTCGGAGGCTCGAGTGAAGTCTTGTAGGCAGTTGAGTAGGCAAAACATTTGACAGTTTTAGCAGTGATATTGTACGCATTTGTCAGACAGGGGATTGATGTCTAAAAGTTCCTTTGCAATGTGTATTCATCACACACGGTCAGCTGATCCCCCCTTTAATCACCGAACATGGTGTGTGAGGTCCGAACATGAAATTTACACGCGAGTGCGTGCTCCATGTGTCAAATTTTCAAAGCAAAGTGCTGGGGCGGTTCTTGTGCGATTCCTTCCATATGGCGGGGCTGTATGGCCGGACTGCCCACACATCAAAGATGCTTTGACGCACGGCTGAATGCCACGGGAATGCCACCATCAAGGTTCCGGCTTTGGGTACTTTTTAGTGCCTTCAGCGGGTAGCAACCTGACAAGTTCGCAACCTGGCAAGCTGGCAAGTTGTTCAGCACAAGCAGGTTTCCTAAGCTTGTGTGCCCCAGACATCTGGTCGCAGGTCGCAGCACTGTTGGCCACTTGCGTGGCTGCAACGGGCTGTTCCTCAGTGCTGTTGGTACGGCTTGGCCGCTTGGCATGTCTTGAAGGAACGGACCAGCGCAAACTAGGCCAAGTGCCGCAAACCTAGCAGCTAGAAACACCCCTAGGAGGTAGCTGTGAATCAAAAGCATCAGTTGAGCTGCCGCTGGAGGGCCAGAAGGAACCGGAGTGGAAGGATTCACAAGCCCAGGCTACAGCGCTGGTTTCAGCGCTGCGCTGGGCGGAGCATGCGCTTGGCCGCTAGGGTTGCTGATGAAATGGCTGCGGGGCCCCCAGGCCCTCAGCCCCAAACATCTTCCAGGCAGCCGCTTGCTATAGGCTCATCCAGCGCCTCGCTGTCAGACATGCAGATTTCAAGTGGCCCGCCTGAGGTATGAGTGGCGGCCATGGTGCCCTGCAGAAGGAGAGATCCTGAACGAGGCCTGCAGCTTGTGGCAGTTTCTCTGAACCTCTCTGGCCTTGAAGGTCCTGGACGCAGGCGAACAAGCTTCATGGCAGCACTTGGCTTGCCTCTCTACGTTTCGTCTACTTTAACTTTTTGCTGCACCGCAGCGATTTGACAAACCGAGGGTAGGTTATGCTGTTTATGCTGGGACTTGGTTCGGCCGTTGGGCGGTGCCTTTGGCTGAAAGGCACTTTGATTCGTAGCTTGCTTTGGTTGGTCCAGGTAGGTGCCAGTGTAGGTATGGAGAGGGCTATGGGCAGCTGCTGGGTTGGTGGTAGGATTGGTCAAGTGAACTTTGGGGGCCTGGTTTAGGGTGACACACACATCGATGTACAAGATCGTTTGGCTGCCACGTGGCTTTTTTGGGGTTGAGGCTAGGCTGGGTGTTGGCCGAATGCTGTTCTGGGCCTTGCTAAATAGGTTGAGGGTAGGCCGGTCATGATCTATCGTTCCGTGGGTGTGGCCAAGGCACGCATTCAAGACCTGCTTGCCGACGACAAGGACTTTCGGCGCCTTCATTCCCGCCTAAACAACAGAAAAAGAAAGGAACAAAAACACACCAAAAAAACA
This sequence comes from Effrenium voratum, assembly GCA_963377175.1. Taxonomy (NCBI): domain Eukaryota; class Dinophyceae; order Suessiales; family Symbiodiniaceae; genus Effrenium; species Effrenium voratum. The sequence continues at coordinate 294,828 of CAUJNA010003655.1, read as the reverse complement.
ACAACAGAAGAAGCGCCTCACCCCCGGTCGCTCAGGAGGCGTCCTCGGTCAGAACCGATCCGGCCAAATCCCCCTTCGAGGTCAGCGCCTCGGAAGGCCTCGGAGGTTTCTGCCGGATGACTTGAGGCCAGCAGCGGGTCGGAGGGCGAGAAGCAGGACCCCCCAGGCAAGAGCCAGAGCCACGCACATGGCGCCCATGGCCCATGGCCCATGGCCCACCTTGCTGACAGGCCAGTCAAAGCAGAAGCTGGTGAAGAAGCCTTCCTCCGAGGCAAGGCCGTGTGACCAGATCCCAGAAGAACCCTTCTGGACGAGGCCGTCACTGATGCAGCTGCTGCGGGCGCTTCTGCAGCATCTGCCGCATCAGCATCTGCCGCATCAGCAAAAGCGGAGCCACAGGTGCCGGGGATGCAAGCCAAACTTTATGCTTCTAGCACTAGAAGGGTGTGTCTTTTTTCATTGGACACCACAGAATGTTGGTTTTCCTCTTGGTTTCCCCTTAAAGCCACAAACATGGGGTATCCTCAAAGAAAGACAGACCCGTAAGCATCACAAGAGTTCAGTCCTAAAAAGTGTCTTGCCTTGCGACATGCGCAGACGCCGACCATTGTTCTGACAGAGACGCCTGGGATGAAAGGCCTGAGCAAGACACTTCTACATGCCACGTGAGCCGTTTGTCAGTGAACCGATGTCTGCACTTCTCCAGGTCTGCGGTTGGGCGCTTCGCCGCAGCGCATGGACCTCCTTCGCGTTCCGGTGTGCTGGGCGTTGTTTGCTCCACCCTGCTTGACGCATGAGCCAGGCAGCTGCGCCCCCGCATCTTGACGGCATTTGCCCAGGGGCAGGCATGCTAAGTGTGTCCCCCCCATGCCACAGAAGGACGCATGAGGACTTCTTTGAGCCTGAACTTCCCCCCCGTCTCCAGGGCCAAGTCAGACCAGGGGTTTAGGGTTTCGGGTTGGTTTCACAAACATCTCAAGCCTCGTATTTCGTTGCGCCGAGTTGCTTTCAAGGAAGTTCCCGGCACTGCAACTGCTCAAGTCCAGCCAGAGGAGCGGGTTGAGAGATGCACCACTAGGTCAACTCTGAAATTTCCCGGCAATTTGCACGTAGGATGCATCGATTGCCAAGTCGGCAGTTGTCTCTGCCGTGCCCTGCTTAGCCGGAATAAAGCTCAAGCCGCAAGCACAGAGCCGAGAACTCGGCGTGGCTTTTTAGGCCCTCAAGCCGAGAGCGGCGTGCGGCAGCTGGCTTGCACCTCAAAAGGGAGGCGTTTGCTGTCGGCAAACATATCCTGGCCTCAGGTGATGAGGGCACTCCACATTTGCAATCTGCTGGGCTGGTGGGCCGCTTACTTGCTGCACCAGAAGTGTGCCAATCAAGCACTTTCTAGACGAGAGTGTGCATCTGCGTGCCAGTGTGAAAGTGTGCAAGGGTGTAAATGCGTGCAAGCGTGCGGGCACGAGAGCCTGCACGTGCGTGCGTCCGTGCGTGCATGATTGTGCGCTCAGGTTTTCGCATCGAAGTCGCTGGATGTGCACCTTGGCTGAGCCTGAAGAGTTCTATGGTGAAGTCTGTCGTGATGCAAGTTGCTTGGTAGTTGGCTGCTCGGCCCAGGCCCCTTTGGCTACAGCAGGCGAGAGCTCTGCCGAAGGTGCGCTTCAAACCAGCACGGGTGGCAAGCCCCGATACGATTGCTTTGTTTGGGGTTCATGGCGGCATGCCCGAAATTTTCTGAATGCACCACTCACGCATTTTCGGAAGACTCAAGGCTGCAGAAAGCGGCTTGTACCATCAAGGTGATGGGTGGCAACCTCAGCTGACTTTTGGCACAGGACTCAATCATACTGCTTTTTTCCAGATGCTGTTTGGACAGAGCTGCTCTGGAAAGCGATGTTCATGTGAAGATGTCCTTGATGCATGAAATTTAGCTAAGGCGCCGCCTCTCATGTGGGGCCGTTCTTGAAAAGGCCGCTCCTTGGCGTTGTTTGAGCAAGCGCTGCCAAATTTCAGGTCATGCACCGTGTGAGTTGCGCTCACCTGAGCTCCATTCGTTTGCGCCATGTAGCCCGCCCAGGCCACATGGCAAAGGCCCGGTGCCGTAGCGGGTGAGAGCGGCCAAGCTCTGAGCTCATGGTTGGCTTCTCAGGTCAGAGCAAAGCCTGCTGAAAGCTCAGACCACTTCGGTCCATTGATTGGCATCCGTGGTCCCCAGGCCACCTGCAACCGGGCCCCTGCAGAAGGACCGGGGCTGCGTTTTTTTAAAGCTTCGGGTCTTCAGCCGTTGGTTTCACTTCAGGTTGGCAAGGCCCTAAGAAGAACCGTGGGCGAGATTCATGCACATTTGTTCCATGGCAGCTTTCTTCCTTCACCCTTGCGCAGCTCTTGGCTCGGGCGGCGCCGTGATGCGGCCGGGCAGCGGCACAAGTGCCGTGCATGGGCTCGGCGATGCGGCCGGTCCACGTGGAGCCTTGGCCGCTCCACAAGCTGAAGGCGGCCTGGGAGGAGGCGAAGCGGCCCGCGCGGCCCGCGACGCCCGCGACACCGCTGCGCGCGTGCGTGCTGCTGACCACCGGGGCCATGAACCCGCCCCACAGGGGCCACGCGCAGCTGCTGAAGCAGGCGAAGGAGAGACTGGAGAGCGAAGGCTACAAGGTGGGGCTCTTACCTTTTGATGGATTTGATGTTGCCCCCATTGCTAATTTTAATCAGTCCCAGTTCATTAATGGGGGGGTGTCCCTGGTTTTGGTGGGGAATCATCACTTTTGGAGGGGAACACCCTCCTAGTAACAAACGGGGGTTGATTATTATGGGGTCAACATTAGTCCAGCCTCTCACTGGTTTGCAGCCGCATGTCAGCTGAGTTTCCCAGATGGCACACGGCCTGGCCGAGGTCTTGGCTGCGTGGATGTCCCCATCCCATGATGGCTACGTGGGCCCCAAGGCGCTGAGCCTGGGCACTTTACATCTCAGCAGCCGCCTGCGCCTCCACCTGGCCCACCTCATGGTGGACAGCGACCCCCTTGTGGCAGTGGGGGCCTGGGAGGCTACCCGCAGCCTGCAAGCAGTTCACTTCTAGAGTGCCGGGGGGGGAGGGGAGAGGGGCGCTTTTGGCGGGAAGAGATGAAAACAGAGGTGCTCATGGCGGAAGCTTGGAGCCTGGCCATCGAAACAGAACCTGGGGATGGGCTGCTTTCCGAGCTTTGAAGTTGCTAAGGTACGGGCAGATGGCCGGACTTTCCCGTCGTGGCTATGGAGTTGCGCCCTGGCATGCGAAGCTTGCAGAGCCGTACTTCCACAGCAGGCCACTCACGGGTGTCACGCGCACCATGGCCCGTGCAACTGCCGCCTATGGGGCACATACATCTGACAGCTGTGGGGGTCTAACTTGCTTAAAGGGAGAGAAAGAGAGAGAGAGAGAGAGGGAGAGAGTGCGTGTGACGCAGCAGTTTGGCAGATTGCTGTTGCGCGAAGTGCTGTTTGAGGGTGAAGGGCCAAGGTAGCAAATCCTGGCAGAGTGCTGCTGCAGGGTGCTCTTGCAGGGTGCTGTTTTGGGGTTCTGGCCAAGTGGGATTGAAATTGAGGTTGAAATTTGAGCAAGGCGCAGTTGTAGGGTCCTCTTGCATGGTACTGCTGCGCAGTGTGCTGCTGGAGCGCTCAAGCATGTTCCATTATCTTGTACTTTGATGAGTAAGCGCCGACCTTTTTGCCTCCCAATTTCTGCTCTTGCCGCTCTTGGGCCTATGCGGGTGCATTTTTTTCACAGTTGCTTGCCCATTGCTTGTCCGCCGAGGCAAAGCACCATGCGGAGATTCGTGGAGGAGAATCCGGATCTGCCGGATCTTCTGGAGTCAGGCCAAATACGGGTCTTCTACGCCTGTGGCCCCTTGACTGAGGGCGGGCTGCCTGAATGCTAGGCGTGGAATTCCAGGGTTCTGCGAAGGGAAGCAGCTTTCGCGGTACGGGGCCTCTTTTCAGCCTTTGCCTTGTTGCCAAATTGCCTTGATGGCTTCGCAGCTCTGATTGGCCCTCACGGCCTCCAAACTTGGGTGGCAAAGGGCTTCTTGTTTTGGCATGTGCCCCGGGCGCGCAGTCACTGCGGAGAGATTTCCCCCGTAATTTCTCCCCAAGGTCCTACGGGGCAGCAACACGCTCCCCAGTGGCGGTGAGGCTTTTTGTAGGTCCCTAGTTCTGCCAAGTTTGGCCGGCAATCCTTCAATTCATGTTGTTCATGTGAGTATCGAGAACATCATGAGCTTGATTGGATATAATCTCTCAGTCAGCATGCGACCTTACACTGGGCGTTGCTTCCGTGGCGTGTGTGTGCTCCCCCACTTAGTTGTTCCCATTTGTGTCTCTCTCTCTCTCTCTCTCTCTCTCTCTCTTCTAACCTTTTTTGAGGGTACCCCTTTTTTGTCTGGTTTTCAAGGGCAGCCAGAAGGACAACCACAGTTTGAAAGGGTTCCCTGAAAGCAGAGACACCCATTTCCTCTTGCGTGTGGCAACCTCTCAGCTAGGGACGGACCATGCAAAGCGCTGTGGGCTCTACAGCTTTGGGCCCTTTGGGTCCGACATCGGCGTGGTGGTGGTGCCCCGTGAGGGCGAGGAGTGCGGAGAGTCAGCAGGGCTTTTTGGATTCGAAGTTGGGTCCAATTGAGCCTCACAGGTCAGCGGCGGGTTGTGGCATTTGAAGGAACTGACTCAAGTCTAGGCCACTGGCTGCTGCTGGCTGCTGGGGACGTGGTTCGGTCGAATGCGAGCGGCGTTGCAGATTGAGATGTTGCGAGGGTCGACGGGTATGGGTCAAAATCAAACCACTAGGATATGGACCACAGGTTTAGGTCCATGTTTCCACTTACAAAAAATCCATTTCGGGGTTTCCCTAGTTTTGACCCACAGCCGGGTTGTGAGGAGCCCGAGCCCGAGATTCCCAGCCGGGTCTTCGTAGCAAGGGCAGCGCCAGGGGACGTGGCTGGCTTCAGCTCGACGAAGATCCGTGCCTCGGCTTCGGGTGGGTGGGCGGATGTTGGATGATGTTCTAGGGGTTGATTCCCAGGGTTACAACATGCCCCACAGCCATGTCTGCTTTGGGCGCTATGTTTTTTTGGTTCAATCTAGGGGTTGATTCCTTTTCTTTTCAGCCATCGTTCTTTTCACAAACCGATCGCCATTTCCCCAGGGTTTTGGTGGTTTTCTAGAAAGAAGGATCCCTGGAAAGAATGGGGAAGTTACCCCTGGAGATGTAGGAAACAAAAGCTGGGGGCATTCGACATGGGAGATCGCAAGAGCAGGGCCTGAGCGCAATTCAGCTTAACAGGCCGGCAGTCGGTGCAATCCTTGGCCCCAGGCGAGTCGTTCCACATTGCGGGGCAGGATGAGCATGCGTACCTCTGCAACGCCATTTGCAAAGCTGCAGCGGACTTGATGCTGCACCCTACAGATCAAGAGCAACTTGGCCCACAAGTGAGTGTGAACATTTTGGGAGCTCAGTACAGTTGTAGCCTGCCTCAGCCGTTTTTGCCAGAATCCTCTCTCTTTTTCCCACGCCGTGCCGAGAGAGACGCCTTGTGGCTTTTTCGGAGGCGAGTCGAGTTCAAGGAAGACTTCGAGAAGCTTTCCCGAGAATGCCTGGCCGAGACCTGAAGGGTCGGATGGGCGCAACTTTCGCCGCTGCGGCCTGTAATCCAATTGAGAGAGGTGTGTTCTTGCGGAGAGCTGGAAAAATAATAAGGGCACCTGGGAGGGGTTTGGGCTGGCATGGCTGGCTGCTTTCTTTCTTTCCGCCGCGCACGGCGGCCTCGGACGGGGCGGCAGGGATGTGAGAAGCGCAGACAGCATCTTTTGAGATCCCCCGGCCATCCCTGTCGCTGGCCATGAGGCGACCCAACATATGCCTGCACACAACACACGCATACCTTCCGTCACAGAGCTGATGCAAATGCCCTCACACACTTGGAACCCAAATATGTATGGCGATGTTGCATGATGTTGCTAGGGCTGTTCAATGGCTTGGGCTGTGGTGTAATGGTGTAAGGCTTTGATGATGTTGCGCTGCAGTCATGCTGGTGAGACGGCGGGTGCGCACATAGAATTATTCTAAACACGTTCATATCCCGCTTAGCCGGTCACGTGCATGGGCTTTGAATGGCTACCCTTCTCTGGGCCAGCTTTCATGCCAAGCCTTGCAGGACTTGGAGCAGAAGTCTCGTCAAGAACCCAGCAGAGCTTACAGCCAGGGCTTGCAGCATGGGCAGTACACTTTGCATCGTGTTCCGTGTTTACTCGGGCCATCGGGCCGCAGATATGACCGCAGGTGTAATTTCTAAACTGGCACTTGCTGAGGATCAAATGTGCAGGCGCTGGAGGACGGTCGTGGGCGCAACATGCAGCTTCATGGCCGTGTTTTGCCCTGTTCACTTGTCACGCTTTTCTTCATCTCGTGAAATTCCAACACTTCGTGGACAAAGGGGGGAAGGGCGGTAGACTATCGGGGCAGCGTGAGATGCCTGATTTTATGGCAGGCGGCCAGGCTCATTGCCACAGGGGAGCTTCTGGCGGCTGCAGCCACTGGACTTAGTCTGGCCACAGAAGACTCCAGAAGAAACGTGTTCAATTCCTCTTGCTTGCCCCTCTTGTTGCCTGCGCCTGTGCAGCTGCTTTCTCAGAACGGCTGTGTGTAAAGAACTTCGAGCGGCCGACACGCTCCGCCAGACCGAGCAGTGCTGACTCAGACATTGACTCAGGTAAGTGACCCTGCACTGCCGTGCGCTGCTGAGTTGGCACAGTGTTGAAAGGGCTGATCGACAGATACATCCCGCTAAATGTCAGCGAGCGGTGCTGACTGGTACGTAAGGTGCCTCAACTTTGCAATGTCGTCTTTACCTGCTCTGTACAATCAAATGGAAGCTCAAAGGGCAGCAGGAGACATTGAGCTTGCAGGATGCGGAACATGCCCCTGCTACCAATTCGCGTACCGCTGAGGCCCGATCGACCAGAGTTGCCTCGGAGTCTGCATGTCACACATGAAGCATGCTTAGCTGCCTGGAGGGAAAGCAGCCAACGCAGCGAAAGCGCTCTCCATGTCTTGTGGTCTTGTGGTCTTTGAACTGAGCCGCTTGTACATGCAGGTCTTGGGGCTTGTGATCTGCATGTTCCTTGGGGCTGGTGGTTTCTTGCGCAAAACTTTACACGCGCAGAGGCACCTGCCCCCCTAAGCCTGTCACATGCCCTTGGCCCTTGGGCTTGCAGCTCGGCCACGCGGAGGCCCCTACCGCCACCAAGCCGGGATTCGATGACCGAGGCCTTGCGAGAAGTGCCTGGGCAAAATTTGGTTTGCAAGCAGCCTTGGCCCATTTTCGCAAGGGTCTCTAGCATCATTCCTGGTTTCTTGAGAGCAGCCCCGACGCAAGTTTGCGAGATGAAATGCGACGCAAAGCAGGATGCAAAGGGTCAAAAGGGTGGAACATCTCACATTGCTTGAGCTGCTGCCTGTCTTCCAACAGCCAGGGCTGCATAGGCCATGTTCTTGGTGCTTTTGAGCCTATTGCGTACTACCGGGGCAGCCAAATCAGAGGTGCAACTGCGTTTCTTTGCCTGACATTCTTTGCCAATTGGAAGATGCCAGCCCCATGTTCTTGGTATTTTTGAGCCTATTGCATACTATTGCAGCCATTCCCAGGTGGACGCTCTTCTGGCCAGCTTGCAAGAGGCGTGGCTGTAGATTCAATTCGCATCGAAAAGCTCCCAGCTGTGTGGTTCACAAGTTGAGGAGCCGCCGCCTGCAGCGGTGGAGCTACTAGAGCAGCTCCCTTATGAGGCGCCAGGGGCTTGCGGCTTGTTTCCATTGGTTTCCTTGAGCTTACGGAAATTTCTGCCGGACATTGGCCAAGTACCCACCAAACACTCTGGATTTCTGATAGAACTTTTCTGTAGGTTTCTGCGCGCAACCAATTGGCGAGAGAGGCGCTGAAATGCTTGCCATTGCCAGGAGCAGTCTCTGAAGCACATGATGAAGCAGATCCAGCGCATGGAATCTGCGCACGTCCGTCGACTAGAGCGGGCGTATGTGCAAGAGGCTGCGGCTCCTGAGCTCTTCCGAGAAAGTGTGGCTCCGCAGGCCAAGCAGCACCTACCCGAGGAGGTGAGCCTTGTCATGCTTCTGCCAAGCCCTCATGAAGATGCTGGAGGCTGACATGCATTGTAAGTACTGGCCATCTGCTGCGCAAATTCATCCGGATTCCTTACTCCCAACAAAAAGGGAGGGGGGAGATCCGTCAGTCCCCCAACCAAATCAAAAGGGATCAGCAAGTGTACGAAGTTGTTCAGGTCGGCAGCGGTTCAGAGCAGCAGAAATCATGTTTGCGCATAAGGCTGGCATATTTGGCCACCATGGGCTTGTTCATGGCTGGTGCGGTGCCCAATGGGAATCGGAACGGTGTTGCCGCAGACTTGTTGCTTGCATGATGCTGCGTGACCCCCCCCACTTTGATATTGCTGAGGTGTGGGCTCCACGGTCAGCTACTGGAGACTTGGACATGACCGTGCCTCCCCTTTGCTCCCCCAAGCAAGCCATGATACATGGCCATGGGTCATAACCTATGGCTCCATTTTGGGGTGGATGAACATCCATTTGCCACCTATTTTGATGTTCACCAGGGGTTTCCAGGGTTTTGACCACCACAGCCATATCATATGCCTGTGTAAGAAATGCCCATGGGTGCCCATGGGTGCCCACGAGTCTTCGTCAGCCAAGGGCCTGGATCGCCCCCTCAGCGGTTGGGGACTACCTGGCGGCCATCATGGGGTCCATGGCCACCGCCGGGGCCTCGCACAGCGCCGCTTGAGCAGCGGGTGCTTGGCGGTTGGAATGGGTGGGACCCCATGCACTGGGCGTTGCAACTCTGGGAGTTGCAGAGTTGGCAAATGCAAGGGGCAGGAGGCCTCGTTGCCTTGCTCTGCTTGCTCTGCTTGCTCTGCTTGCTCGGCGTGCTCTGCTCGCTCGGTGTGCTCTGCTTGCGTTGGTTGGTGTTTTTTGCTTTTCGTAGAGAGCTGCGTCACTGAGGTCTCTGTGTTGGAACTGCTGCGCATGGTCCTCATCTTGCTGGTGGCAATGAGCCGTCTGGAGACCCTGCGCAGGGAATCGCAGGCAGGGCAGCTGAGTAGCTCGTGGCAAGTGACAAGTGGGGGTCCAGGAGCCCAGGGGCTGGCCATGCCCTCACTTGACAGGCGCGGTGGACCCGCAAACACCCGGAACTTTTGGAGGCCAGGCTTGCAGTTCATGTCGAGCGAGGTTGTGCTGTGCGGCTGGGTCCGAAAGTAATGAAGAGGCAGTCTGAGTGAAACCGTCATGGCAAACAGATGGCATGAAACTGGCCCAAGGCACACAAAAGTATGCGATCTGGGTATGGGTCAAAATTAAACCACCTGGGGACCACAAGGTTTGGTCGTTGTTCCATTTACCAGGGTGCCATTTTGGGGTTACCCTATTTTTGACCAACAGCCATCTAAACGGTCTAAACTTGGCCAATAAGTTGTGCAGTTCGATCAGTCCGCATGACGCAATCCCCCGATGCAGGTTCGGCCTGCTGCGCCGCTGGCCTCAATCCCGGGCCCCGGCAAGCGCAGGTGGCCAGGCTTGCCACCCCAACCGCAGCCGCCGCCGCCGCCGCCGCAGGCGCGCAAATTTTCCAAAGCGGAAAGACTCGAAGTGTAGGAGCTTGCGGGTTGGCCGGCGCCTGTTCAGATTGTGTTGTCTCACCAGGCCGCATGTTTCCAGCTGGGGAGTAAGTATTTCATGAGAGCAGTTTTGCTCCAGCAGTCCGGTTCCTGAACGGCTTGTTGCTTCAGAGGTGCCGCGTAGCGCCACAGCTTCTCGCGGTGCATCAGCCTCATCACTCTCGCTCAAGAGCCAGGACAGAAGCTGAGAATCTGTCCTGTAGAGTGTGCTTTCGTGCTTTGCCCTGCGCTATTTCACTGTCTTGGTGTGTTTGTGCTGGCAGGCATCTATTTTTTTGCACACATCAACCCGACTTGTTGCCTGTTAGGCGACACAGAGCGGTCTCTTTTGGGCCCTGCCACGGAAGCTTCGTAGGGGGCTTTGGCTGGGCTCTTGGCCAACACGCGAGCAGAGTGGACAGTTGCACAACTCGGTGACTGCTGTCTACCCTGAGGCAGTCTGCGCGGGTCTCGCCGGAGAAAGGCGTGCAACTTACCTGGAAAGTTCCACGATCAAGATGAAGCAAGGGCCAGCAGTTGCGGCATAACCAGCGGTTTCCTGGCTTATTTTACCCCGGATAGCTCGCTCTTGGTTCCTGAGTGGGACAGTAGTGAGCTGTGCTTGTTTAACTACTTGCTTTAAGATATTCGACTTGAACGGCGGATGGCCTTTATGGCACGCACGAAGGGGCTGCATCGAGAGGGGTTGAAGATACTTGAGGGAGATGTCCATTGAATTCTGTGATGTGATATCCTGGAAGCACAGCTGGAAGCATAGCAGGACTGGACACCTGATTGGACACGCATGCAGGCGCCGAGCAGAAGCCGTCCGCAAGGTGGAGCTTTTTGAGGCGACCAACATCGGTATCTTGCTCTGCTTATGGCACTGTACCGGAGGGCATCACCAACTGCTAGGGCCACGCTTTGTTCATGTGCGAGGTTTTGCCGGATCTGCCCGCATTTTTATGGCACCTAGCAGCTCGTATCACTTCCTGCCAGGAAGGTGGGCATTCAGCCTGACGATCAGTTTGGGGTGCTGGCCTCTAGGCCTCAGGCGACGGAAGCCTCGACGTTTGCGGCGGCTTAAGGTGGTACCCACGGCTAAGGCGAGTTGCAAAGAGCCTTGAGTTTCGGTCCAGGAAAAGGAGTGACGTGTCAAGTCTTCAGGGACCTGGCCAGGCCCAGGCAAGAGAGGTGCAGCGTGGCCCGCGTGTTTCGCAAGACGAGGCTGGTGCTGTGTTTCTCAGAAAGCATGCCAGCCAACGCGAGCACAACTGCATTTTCCAGCCCCCGAAAAGAGCAGATGGGCCCGTACTCGCACTCGATGTGCGTCCAGCGGTCCATGTCCTAATCTTGCATACGTATCTCCTTGGAATCGCCACAGATGCTCCAGAGGAACGTCGCAGGTGAAGCAGCGCCTGGAGGCGCGCGAAGCCGAGCGGGTGGCAAAGATGATGGATATGGTTCCGCCCTGGGAGCCCGGCCCCCAATGGCCCAAGTGCCGCACAGCACTCACCAGGTGTCACCAGATGGCGGTCCCGTTCCCCGCTCCCATGACCCCCATGAGACGCGAGGCCGGAACGTTGGGCCCAGCGTGTGCCAGCGCGCCGGAAGCTCAGAGGGCGAAAGGCACCGGAAAGCAATGCCAGTGCTTTCGTTCGAGTGTACTGATTCAGGGCGCGCTTCACATGTGCAAAGGCTCTGAAGCACCTGCAGTTACATGGCCTTCAGCTGTGTGGACCCTGGAGCACACTGGGAGTGTTCGTTTGGGTTTGGCAAGCTTGCGACTTTGAAAAGCCGGCAACAACGCGAGCATTTCTCGCTTTAGCGTTGGCAAACCGCAAAGTACATGATAGCCTGAACCAGCATGAAGTTTTCCTGCACTGAGTCTTCCGTGTCTTCAAAAAGGACGCGTATCCAAGCAGCCTGTGACGAGTACAGCGTGGGGCAAGGTTTCTTTGGGTCAAAGCTGTCCCGCGAGGACCAAGACCAACAAGTCGAAGGGCTCCAGAGTGCGCTTTGCTGTCACGCCAGAGGAGTTTCCGAGAGAGAACATGCCGGAGCAAAGCTCTCGAAGCCTGGCGCTCTCAGGAGGAGATGTCTGCCATCGTGCCGTCTGCTCGCCACTTAGCCCAGCCTGGAACTTGGACTTGCACTTGCTGCCATCCAGGGCGCGCCCAAAAGGGCCCCAGAACACCCAGAGCAATGAGCCGGTGGCTCATGCATGGCCGTGCCGCAAAGCGGCTGGGCCTTGGAGGATTTTGAAGACGCTCAGTCTCAGTTGCCCGGGTGAGCGGAGATGTTTCAGAGCGAGTCCAGCAATGACGAATGCTCGGCCCGGGCGTGTTTGCAGGACCTCTTTTTCCTTGCAGGGGTAGCAATCTGAGAGGGCCGTGGAGAAAGAGTCCTGCATCTGTTTGATCGCGAAATGCTTGGCATGTGCCTTCTTCCATTGTTTTCTCCTCTCCCTGACTGGAAGGCCTTGTGCTGACGCGCTGAAGCTTCAAACGCATGGCATACCTTTCTCCATATATACAAAGGCTCTCAGAGAAGCGGCATGGATCATCCACACATTCCACTTGCGCAAGCAGAGGCTTTACGGCAGTTGGGGGGTGCATTTTCGAAATCCCTAGCGGAGAGGCATTAAACAAACGAGCCGCAAGTTGGGCGGCACCTTCGGACCTTCGGACCTTGACATGGGCCGAAGGCGATGGAAGGCGATGCGAAAAAGTCTCCCGCACAGCACGGGAGCAGTTGGCGCGAGGCCCGGAGAGTGGACCTGCGAGGCTGTCGGCATCGTCCCGCTTTGCAGAAGCCAGGGTCTTGGAGTCGTGGGAATCGGAGCCCCCCCAACATGGCTTCGGCTTTTCCCTTTGGTTTCCCAAGGGAGGGTGCCACCAAACAAATGACACTCCCAGGAGTGATGACCTGTGAGGATCATTTGGGGCTTGCAGTCCTTCCGGCGAAACTTCCCTGCTCCGAGGATGTCCACCCATCTGGCCATGGGAGTGTGAGCCCGCCTCAGCAAGCATTTTGGGGGGGAGAGATGCTCGAAAACTGCTGTGTTGTGCACTCCGGAGTCACGCGTGCGCCTACTCACAACCATACTTGGCAACGAGTTGTCTTTTTGGTGAGTTGGTGGTTGGCATAGCCACATAGCTCTTGCTTCAGGTTGGGCTCCTGGTACTGCAGAAAGTCAAACGCGTGGGGATTCGCTTGCTGCCTTTGCCTCAGAACTGGCCGCAAGGTGACCGGTCCCAAGAGTTGGCATGCTTCAGGCCACTCGACGGGCCGCCAGGCCTGGCCGGGCCAGAAGGGCAGAATTGAAAGGAAGGGCATGGCGGCATGGCCAATGGCTTGCTCGGGAAAGTGCAGCGGGCATGGGGCAGGCAGGGGTCCAACCGCTCAGGCGCCTCCGTGTCGGGCAGAGGCTCTAGAGGCACCGCCCAGGCCCGGATCTGACGCCCCGAGGCTCTCTTTTTCGCCGCGCGATGCCCAGGCCAGCTGGCGAGGCGGTGCCGCCGGTGCAGGAATCTGAGTGGATGCCAAGGACCTCTTTGGCATGAAAGCGCAGGGGCTGTTTGGTGTGCGTCTGGAACGGAGGTACGAGTCAGGAATTCTTGGCTTGCAGGAGCTCCTTTGAAACTTCTGTGGGTTTCTTGGCGGAAGACCCAGTGTCAATTGATGGGTTGGCGGCGTTCTTACTCAGGGGCGCGAAACTGGTCAGGATAGGGGTGGCGCTTTGCACGCGAGGCTGCAACTGGCTGGTGGGCGGGGCTTGCTGTCATTGACAATGGTGTCATGGTGTTTGCTTCAAACAGCCTATTGCCCGCTCGGTCATTCACGTATCGATTCCTTCAAAACATGATTGGTGCTGAAAAGGCAGGCTGAAAAAGCAGGCTGACATGAGGGGCTTGCAGAGGCCTATGCGCTGCAGCATTTCCTTCATCGTGGGGAGGCCCAATGAAGTGGGCAAGATTGATCCCTGCACTTCTGCTCATTTGCTTTGAGGAGAGGGTTCTCAGTTCAGGGAAAACGCGGGCAGATCGAAGGTCAGGCCATGTCAGCTTCGTGGCCTTGTGGCCAGATGGCCTGAGGCTGGAGACGGGCAACGGGCCAAGACCTCCAGGCGATCTCAATCGACTCGGACAACTTTCAGCCTTGTATTCGGCTGCGCGAGTTTTTGCTTGCTTGATGCAGTTGATTTTTGTGTGTTTGTTTGAGTTTTTTGTTTGTTTGATGTCAGAAAGGGCGTTTGGATTTGTGTCGGACCTGTGAAGGCTGGCCAAAGTTTGGCGCCAGCTCCTCAGATTTAAGACGATCGGACCGCTGCATCTTGGAGTGAATGAGACCCGCCTTGGATGAACTGGTCCGTCCCTTGGCCCAAGCCCTTTGCTGCGCAGCCTGCCTTCTACTTGGGAATGGCAGCCGTTGTGCGAGGAGGAGTCCTGGAGACGGATGACGATAACAATGTGGTGTACCGAGTCATGGAGGCAGACCTGGTTGCACAAGAAATAGATAGATTATTTATTGATGCATATATATATATGGGGGTTGATCAAAAGGTCCTTGCAAGGAGTTATGTATTCGGTGACCATTCGTCTTGGCTTAAATCCCTCCGCGAAAGATCGGCCATGGAGTTCGCGAAAGAAACTTATTTTTTCGCGAAAGATTCCTGGTTGAATTCTTGGAGGCCTGCCTGTGCACTTACATATTTGCAGACCCCGCTCCCCTGTAGAGAGGGAGATACGCAGCACCTACACTTGCATTATTGATTCCCTGCCTGTGTTGGGATTGGTGCAAATCAATAACGTTGGCTGGGCTATTTTAGAGCAAGTTTCGCGAAAGATCCGCGAAAGACCGGCGAAAGGCCAGGGAGCTTGTTGCAAGGTTCCGCACATCGCCGGCAACCGCAAGTGGCAAGGGCGAATGACGGTGGCTGCCTGCACTTGACACTACGTACTGCACGCAAGTGAACTGCGGCTACCGTGTTTGCAAGCACAACTGCAGCAGCCACAATGGCTCCACAGCGCACGCTGCAAACAACAGGGCGTGGCGATGGAGTCGCGAAAGATTCGCGAAAGAAACTGTTTTTTCTCGCGAAGATGGCGTTTTCCGGAAACAGGAATATTGATCAACTGCCATATATATGTGTGCGCGTGTGCTTGTTTGTCTGTTTGTTTGCTTTCTTGCTTGTTTTTTGTTGTGTGTGTGTGTGTGTGTTTGTGTGTGTTGGTGTTGGCATTGCCGTTGGTTTTGGCATTGGTGTTCCTGTTCGTTACTTGTATTTGTGTGTGTGTGCGCGCATGTAGATGTGCGCGTGCATGTGCGTGCGTTTGTGTTGGTGTGTAGCTGTGTGTTTCTGTGTTCCTCTTCTTCTTCTTCTTCTTCTTCTTCTTCTTCTTGATGTTGTTGTTGTTGTTGTTGTTGTTGTTGTTGTTGTTGTTGTTGTTGTGGTTGTGGTTGTGGTTGTGGTTGGGGTTGCGGTTGCGGTTGCGGTTGCGGTTGCGGTTGCGGTTGCGGTTGCGGTTGCGGTTGCGGTTGCGGTTGCGGTTGCGGTTGCGGTTGCGGTTGCGGTTGCGGTTGCGGTTGCGGTTGTGGTTGTCGTTGTCGTTGTCGTTGTCGTGGTCGTTGTCGTTGTCGTGGTCGTGGTCGTGGTCGTGGTCGTGGTCGTGGTCGTGGTCGTCGCCGTCGTCGTTTTTGTTGTTGTCGTTGTCGTTGTCGTGGTTGTGGTTGTTGTTGTTCTTCTTCTTCTTCTTCTTCTCGCCCCTCTCCGGTGACCATTGCGTGCTTCGGCACGGCGATGCGGCCATGCGGCTTGCCGCAGTTGGTTGTTTGTCTCTCCTGTGTCTGTTTGCATCTCGTGCGCCTGGCTCCGCACAGCGTTTGACGACGCTTGGTTCTTGTCGCACGCCTGGGCACTTTGTTGCAACTGGCGCTCCTTCAGAGCTGCCCTGTGTTGACCCTCCTAACTTGTGGAGGCAGAGGTTCTCGCGCCGTGCAGGGGGAGACACCAACGCTTCTCCACCAAAGAATCCAAATTTGTGTTGTGCGCATCTTCTGCTTCATTGCTATGTGGTGCGGTAGTTTTTAAACGCTGTCATCATCTGTAGGAAAATCAATGCACAAGGGATTTAATGCCAGTGGCTTATGTCAGGAGCTTATGTCTTTCAATCCCAAATGCAAGCAATTTCCACAAGATCAATGCTCAATATTCAAGATTAAAATGCATAAGCTTGGTGTAGGATTGAGCTAGCAATGCGTGGTGCAGATATCACTTCGGGATGCCAAACTACCCATGCGACCTCTGTGCTGCTGTTTCGTTGTTCCAACTGTGCCACTCGGGCTTGAAGCTTTTGTCACATTGCCGAGGACCCTTAATGGTCAGTGCCGCGTGCGTCGTGCAATTGGCAATCTGAACAGTGTCTGCGTTGGGGGTGCGTGGGTGGGTGGGTGGGTGGGTTTGTTTGTTTGTTTGTTTGTTTGTTTGTTTGTTTGCCTGCTTGGTTGGTTGGTTGGTTGGTTGGTTGGTTGGTTAGTTGGTTAGTTGATCAGTGCGTTAGTTATTTGCTTGGTTGGTTGGTTTCCCCCTCTTATTTCATCGCTGTTGTTTGCCTTTGAAGCAAGTGAAGCTTCGCATGGACTGCCTGCTGGATTTTATGAACTAGATTGTTTCTGCTTTGGGCTCTGTGCCTGTTGGTTACTGCGCTGGTATCCATCCTTGGGCAAGCTTGCTTTGGACAGCCTTGTGTTTAGTCGCTTGGACCTTTGCCACCGGGTTCACCTCATGCTTGTTGTAAATGTGTGGAGCCATTGGCGATGCCAGGTGCCTGACATCCCAGCTGCCATAGAGGCCGTGGCTCTGGCCTTTTACGAGGGCGAGCCTGTGATGCTGGCCTCTGGCGGCACGCTGCGCGACTGGCAGCGCTTCGCCGAGATGTACGTGCCTCGCATGGCCGCGGAGGGGCATACGGTTTTGGCGGTGGAGAAGGCATCCGGCCAGATCATCGGGGCCTTCCTGAACGAGGACTTCAACAATCCGGATCCCCAGGACTTTGAGCACTTCCTGGAAAGCAGCGACGGCGACTGGAGGCCGATCATCGGCATGGTGGAGGACCTGGAGGAGAGCCTTATGAAGGCCCACTCCATTCCGCTGCAGGCCTCAGAGCGGCCCGCAGGCCAGTTCTTCCACCTCTGGATGATTGGCGTGTCTTCTTCCGCGCGGGGCCGAGGCGTCGCCACAAAGCTCTTCCATCACTCCCTGGCACTGGCAAAGGCGTGGCCAGCCCGGGTGGGGCAGGAGGCTTGTTTGTCGATTTCGTTGCGGCTCGCCGGAAAGTGGCTTTTCTGAATTTCTGGTGGCTTCGGTGGATGTTGGTAGCTTCTATGGGTGGAAAGTGGCCTGGCGTTTGTACCTGCCCCATTCCACACCCTGCTCCCTAGCGCTGAAAGTTTAGGTCTTGAGTTGGAATCGGTTTTGCTGTTACGGATGCCAACGGGTTTTTGGGCAGTTGTGCAAGACAGATCAGGCCGCAATTAGGCTTGCCAATGATGATGATGATGATTTTGATGATGGTGGTGGTGGTGGTGGTGGTGATGATCATGATGATGATGGTGGTGGTGGTGGTGATGATGATGATGGTGGTGGTGGTGGTGGTGGTGGTGGTGATGATCATGATGATGATGGTGGTGGTGGTGGTGGTGATGATCATGATGATGATGGTGGTGGTGGTGGTGGTGGCGGTGGTGGTGATGATCATGATGGTCATGATTGTCATGATGATGATGATGATGATGATGATGATGATGATAATGATGATAATGATGATGATGATGATGATGATGATGATGATGATGATGATGATGATGATGATGATGATGATGATGATGATGATGCTAGTGCGACTGCCCGAGACATACATTGACAGGAAACTCGACCCTAAAGCAATCGTTCTACACTTTTGGCCACCGAACCAGACCCAAAACGATTCCAAACGGACCCTCAAGCCAACAGCTCGCCGGTGATGGTAGGGGTGTTTCCAGTCATGCCACAGGTGTGGAATGATGCTGGTACGACTCGCCGAAAATGCCTTAGGATTTAAGTCCTCGAAAATGCTATAGCATGTCGGCATTTGGGCCCAGGAAGCAAGCCCAAAAACAACAGGCAGCATGAGAAGCAGAAAAGCACCGTGCATTTGCCTCCCTTTCTCTGGGCGCGAGCGGCAAAGATACCAAGGGAGCCGGAGCCCGAGAGCCGAATTCGTGGGGCCTCCGGCGCCTTCGGCGCCTTCAGGCGCGGGGCTTCAAGCTCGCCTTCGCAGAGTGCACGGGGGCCGTGAGCACGCACATCTTCCAGCGCTTCGCGCCTCGCCTGGACAGCTTCGTCAGCTATGAGACCTGGGACAAGCTGCCCACCTCCCCTGAGCTGAAGCAGCTGAAGCAGAGTGGGCATCCTGGCATGTCCATGCTTTCCGTGGACCTGGCCTGAACACAAAGTGAGCCAGGCGGAAAAGAGGTTTGAGCATGATAGCCGGTTTTGAGCGTGTGCACGGCACAGCTTTGGCCACGCCGACTCCAGGTCGCAGAAGGCGCTTCACGAGACCGAGGGTGCAGTGAATGAGCTTTGCAGGAAGCTAGGTGCGCACAACTATTCTGGTTACCGGTATTTTGGCAACTTATTGAAGCTCTCTGGTTTTACGGCTTTGTGATACCATGCTGCGTTGGACGGCCGGTGTTTGAGTCTTTGAGGTGCGCAGCGCCTGCCGCCACAGCTGCTGCAGAGGCTGGAGGAGAGATGGGAGCGAGGTGTCCAGCAAGGCAGCCAGCCTATGACCCCGGATGAATCAACCAACCTGTTCATTAGGGGGGTCCCTGGGTTTCTGGGTCCCTGGGTGAAATGTGGGGAATCAGCCCACTCTTGAAGGGGCCCCGGCCACCTATGAATACACAGGTTGGTTGATGAATATGGGGTCAACATTGAGAACAAAGCGCGCAGAGGGCAAAGTGTAAATCCAGAACTCGTCTGCAGCACCCTGCAAGCTGGGGATATGAATGCCAGGACATGGTTACCTGCATGGGGGATCGAGAGTATGCGAATGCCAACAAGGTAGGGACCAGCAGCTCCGACCATGGTTCACAAAGCAGAGCTGGTCTGAACATCTTTTGCGGGAGTCGGAAGTCAGATGGCGGAGGCAACTTGTGAGGTGGTCCACACGTTCGCTCCTGATTCTTGAGTCCTGATTTTTTCTCTTATTTTGCTAGATCTACATGGACCTGGTCATTGGCACCAAGAAGTGGCTGAGCGACATGCCATATATGGCGCGCAGCTGGTAGACAGTTGGTCGGATTGCATAGCCCTTTCAATGTGCAGGTGAACTTCTCCATGTCCCGGCAGGACACAGAGGCCGGAGAGTGGTGGCGAGTGTAGCCACGCTGTAAAAGCACGCGATGAACCTCGCTCGGACACCGCCCAATCACCGCAAGGTGCATTGGACGCCAGAGTCCGGTAGCCATCCCGTGGACGAAGCTGGGCTGCGCAGCCACGTGGTCTCAACCTAAGGTGATGGAAGAAGGCTTAGTTGCGTCAATGTCTTGAATCGAGCTTGGCCGGAGTATAGGCAGAGTGACAAGCATCACGGAGGGAGGAAGTGAACAGAGAAATGACATCCGAGCTAATCGCACTTACAAATCGGCTTTGCTTCTGATTTACGAGCATGGTGACCGATTGCTGTTTGAGCATAGCTGTTTGTGTGGGCCAAGTGCCAAGATTGAAATGAGGTTGCGCTGCGGCGCCTGATGACGGCGTTGCAGGCCAGACCGCAAGACCGCAATGCGCAGGTGACACGTCGGGCCCAAAGCAACTTGCCAAGGCGCTGAGCCCAAATGCCGATCCGTCAAAGAACTGCGGCTGAAGAAAGACCGGAGCAGAGTTGCCAGCGCAACGGCAGATGAGAAATCGGCGCCAAGACTTGAATTGCGCTTAGTTGGAGCAACGGTGTCTGTTTTTGATCGGCCGACATTGGTCTCTATCCCCTGCTGGTACCTGGGTGCTCGGCTTTCAGCCCAAATAGGCACTGAGTAGGCTTAGGCGCTGCGCATGGCTTCTTTCGAGCGGCCTCCTGACTGGGCCGGGCACCCAGGCTTTCGCAAGCCTCGCCTGAAGGGACCAAGCCATGGCAACTGAGCTCTGTGGAGGCTGCCGCCACCTGCTTGGAGAACTTGCGGCAGTACCGCGACCTGACGTCCCGTGAGGCAAGATGCCACGGTGGTTTAAGTTCAGACAGAGCCATGCCCTGCAACACTGCGCATGATACCATGCGTTGCCTTCCCCATGCTGTAGTAGCTGTAGTGGCTGGTTCCTCACCCCCGTTGCCAATCTGCCAATCTGCCAATCCGCATGTTGCCAGGTCGAGCGCGTACGGAGAAACCTCAACGGCCTTTCCGATGATGACAAAGCCTCGCTCATCAGGAGACGTTTCGCACCCCTCTCACCAAGTGCTGACCGGTTTGCGGGCATCGCGAAAGGTAGCCTTAGCCAGCTGAATTTCCAATTGCGCAAGAGCATGGGCTGAACCGCCACTTCTTGAGCCCAACTGATTGATCCAACCGCCCGTCCGGGTCGGCCCTCCCCCAACAGGGCCCTGGGCTTCCATGCAGCTGGCAGGGAGTATCTGGCATTTCTGCTACCAACATGGTGTCGGCAAGAATTGGATCAACAGCCTTTGGATCACGCTTAAGTCAGTGCATGGGCTGAAAAATCTTGACATGTCGATCTTATCGAAAGATTGGGTGGAACTAGTTCGGCCCGGGGCGCCTTCAGGTTCTAGGCTCGCTTCGGCCCCAAGCCCGTGACTGGCTCCTTGCGTCTGCTGTTTGTTCTCAAGTTTTACTCATCCCTGAAGCAGGGATTGTCAAGGATACCCCCGCGGGCACGAATGCGGGCTGACAGCGCAGCATACGACATGTGTGCCAGGAAGCCTGAGGAGCAGGTAAAGGCAATGGAGGAGGCTTGGGGCAATGACACTGCTCACATGTGGGGGGTGATCAAAAGGTGCTTTACATGAGGTGACCATTGGGGAAACCGCCAAAAAGATGACTTTAACCACTAAGTGGGAAAAGTCACCCGTGGTCATTTTGAAGGCTGTGACGACTTTGCAGCTTTGCACATTTGGCTCAGCTTGCAGGGAGAGATGGCATCAGAGAGCATTTGAGACTCATCGAAAACACACATTTTGCGGAAAGCTGTTTGGCACGGCCATGGGGCCGGATGGCTCCAAGTCCGGATGCTACGAGTGGTCCCCAGCTCAGAGTTGCACACAGCTCAGCCACACAAAGATATCCAATCAGTGCAAGGAAGGCCGCAGGTCCATGTTGGGCAGTGCCGAGGTTAGTGCCCTTTGGTGAGTTGAAAAGCTACTTCCAGAAGCTTGAGTTGGAGACGCCTGGTGGGCTTTGCTCTTCGTCGCTTTGCGCATTCGCCCGGGTTTTGGGGGTCCAGTCTTGTTGCTGGTCTTGTTTGGCACTCGGATGCGCGCGGTGCGGTCGAACTTCGAAGCCGAGAACGCGACTTGGAAGCCAAGGAGGGGCATCGACAGCTCGGTGGTGGTTGTCGGCTGTGGCACGCCAGACGCTTAGAGCCCTGGCGCAGCTCCGAAGCGCGCCACCGTCGGACCGTGGCGCTTTTGGGGCGTCGAGGTCCAACCTCTCCGCAGACCTGCAGGAGGTCTTTGGCTTCCGGCAGGTTCTGTCCATCGACTACAGCGATGCCGTGATATCTCACATGAAGGCGCGAGCCTCATGGTGCTGTCCGTGTGCGCAGCTTTAACGCTAATTGACTTATTCATTCAGTCTTCCAGAATGGATTTGTCACTTGCCTGGTACCAGTCTTTCAAGACACTCTTCCGAGCGGCCCCGAGCGGCTGCTCCAACCAGGCTCGCTTTGGCTCCTGCGATGCTCTGAGCTTTCATCAAGCAGATCTCACTCAGCCCTGCGGTCACGTGTCTAGGCCATGGTTGGGTGTGAAGCGCGTGGGAGGTGGTCCAGACCAAAGCAGCCAATCTCAGAATGGGAGTCATGACGTAGGTCCCGGCAGTACCTGTTGGTTCTTTCTCTTCAACCCCCATCAAGAAAAAGAGTCCATGTCATAGAAAGCTTCAGAACTCCACTGCACACGGAAAACCGTGGCAGCTCTGCGACCTGGTTTCGCTTAAACGGTCTGAGTCACTGAGGTTGTGCCGGACGGAACTGCAGATCTCGTGGTCGACAAGAGCACGCTGGACTGCAGCTTGCTTGCACCCCAACAGGGATGGCAAGCGACAGCAGAGGCATGTGGTCTTGTTTTTGTTTTTTTCCTGGCCAAGGCCTGCTGTGCAGCGAGGGTGCGGTGGGCCTCATTTGCAACATCTCCCGCATGCTGCGAGTGGGGGGTCTCTACGTTGTCATCTCCTTCCACGAGGCGGCCGCTTGGCCAGACTGGCCCATGCTCTGATTGCGCCCAGAAAGTGCGCGGGCTGTGAGGAGTTCCTGGTCGGCTTCTTGTCGCTGGCTTTCACAGTGGAGTCCGTGACCAGCCTGAAGCGATCCACAGGCCCAGTTGATTTTCGTTGGCATCAGCTGGTTTGCAAACCCACCCCCGGCGCAGGAGCTGATGTGCGGGCATTAAGCCTCCGGAAGACAGCGGAGGTGCCTTTTCGGTCTCCGGCGGCATGCGATCGGGGCCGTTATGATGCGTTCCAAAGCCTGTGTCAATGCCAGCCGCATGAATGCCATGCGTGCCATTCCCCTCCTTGGAACACACGGCGGCAGCAGCAGCGGCGACAACCGCGGCAGCGGTGAGCAGACTTAGCTGTGCTTGTGCAAGTGTTTTTTCCCCATTTGTTTGGCCGCAAAGGATATGCAAGAGATCGAGCGACATGAGCGTTTTCACCGCCTCCCCCTAGTAGGAACACTAGCATCCCTGGTGAATCATAGGCGTGTTCACCTGGTTGCTCATGCCTCCAAAAGTAACGTGCATTGGTTCTTTCGCACGTGCCCGAGCCACTTCCCCCCTGCCATTTTTTTAAATTAAAATAACAAAACAGCGCTTCTTATTTTGGCTTCCCTTCAAAACCGCCAAGCAAGGGCCGCCCTCCCAGAAATCCACACCCATGTGGCAATGGCGCAAACAAATGTACCAAAATGGCACCTTGCTAAATGGAACCAAAGACTTCAACCTGCGTAACCCTGGCTCTTTGACTTTGTGAGCCACACCCACTTGACGACATCCTGACGCTTGTCTGACGCTTGTCTGGAAAAAAAAGCTCATGCAAGCCTCAGGAGAGAACGCCAGAAGCAGGTAAGCCACACCCATGTCATGATATCAGGAGGGTGCTTGCTGCCTCCGCGCGCGGCTGCAGTCCTGGGAGGCGAGGCGGAAGTCGCTGCTGACGCCGCGGCGCGCCGAGACCATGGAGGCCTGGCCTCAGAAAACCCATCGAATCGAAGCGAAGTGGTGGTGGTTTGGTGGTTTGGACGTTAGGGTAGTGGGATCAAGGCTGAAAATCCGACCACTTCTGTGATACAAGTTGAATCTCCTCGCTTAGTCTTTGGGAAGCCCTTTTTTGTTGTATCACAGAAGTGGTCGTTGCCCACAGCCCTAAACGTTAGGGGGCTAGCTCCCCCCATTTGGTTTCAAAAGGAACTGGGGCTCAAATGCCAAGCCACCCATCCAACCCACCAATTGGAGGGAAGCTGATGGCCGAATGAAATGCATCCAATCGATCAGATCCTTGGCTCATGTTTCACTTTTTGGTCCTGGAATGTCTGGGACGGTCGTCATTTTTCGCACCTCCAACTAAAGTCAACAGCGTTTCTGTCGGCCTCGGAAAAATAGCCCGTTTCACTGGCTAGGGGGATACGGTGAGAATCATTGCTCGCGCGTCGCGCGTATGTTTGATTTGCGCGGACTCTCTGCTGAGCAGGCTGCCTGGCTGGCTTCCAGCAGGACTACATTGAGTGGTAGCCGCGAGCAGCAGCAGTTGAGTTTGCAGGACCGGTGCTGTCGACCAGCCTTGCCTTCCCATTGAAGAGGCAGGGGGGTTTTCTGCCTGGGAGGGGGAAAGGTGGGGTTCTGGGCTTGCTTCAAGTGCCAAGCCGTGTCCAGCTTCGTGAGGCTTACCTGGCAATGTTCACAGACACAGAAGCCCGGCCCAACAAGAAGCATGTCGCCTTGCTGTTCAAAGAGTGCTCGGCCCAGATACAAATGGCTCCTGTGCAAACCAAGGAAAGAAGGGAGTACATGCTGGCAGATTTCGAAAGTGCCCTTTGGCTGGAAACAGGCTTTGCCCCCCGAAGATGGCAGTTTGCAACATTCTCGGCTAATCCTGAGATATTCTGTTCAATTGCATAAGTGTAAGGACTTGGCCGAGTTTCGACCTGGATGCGCGGGCTTGACTTTCTTGGACGCCAAGGAGTTCCTATCTGCGATGCAATGATGCCTAAAAAGCCCAGCAGGAGTGCGAGGCACCGAAGCAACCGGCCGAGCCTGGCAGACATGGACGCTGCCCCGCAGCACGCGCATGCTTTGACCAAGGGAACCGGCGGCACCCACTCGGCCCGGCAGATGTGGCTGAAGCAGCGCCACAGCGTAGGACGTCACCGACGTCCGAGCCGACCCCGGAGACTGAAGATCTGACCTGGCGGCCTAGCGGCCCGAGTCGCCGGAACTGCCCGCAATTGCCATTGCGGTCCATGCTGGCGAGCTCAGCTGAGCAGTTTTTGCGGCTGGGTCAAGGACGCTGCGGAACAAAGCAACTGCGCGCGTGGAACCGAGGGGCATGACCGCATCAGTTTCGGATTCCAGTGGTTCCCGGGGGCTCGCAGGCGGTGGCCGCGACCTTGACCGTTGTGGGTAAGCTGGAGGAGTTGCTGGAAAAGGCACGCGGTTCAGAAAGTGCTTGGCAGCAAAATGGCTATGGCTCAAAAGACTGTACCCCCAGTGCACATCCCAATCCCCACTAAAATAGATTAAAAGGGGTGGTGCACCTAGCCCGAAATGGTACCACTGGTTTGGAACCACAGCCACATGAGCGCCTTGCCGCAAGACGGCTGTTTCGGAGCTGTCCCAGGAAGCACAGACTGCAGAGAAGGGATCAAGGCCTGCGATCCGCATTCGCTGAACACATCCGCCTGGACTGCATGCAAACTCATGAGGTCTGCAGAGGTTGTTTTAGTTCGTCCGCTCGATGCATCTTCAGCCTGTGCAAAAGTGCAACATGGGTGATGAACCTTATTTTCCAGGGGGATCAATACTCCTGTGGGCACAAAGCCGGTCGGCGCCTCAATCACCGCGCTGGTGCTTTGATATTTGCCGTTGCCGGACACGTCACATGTGGTTTACGCACTTTCTTGCGCAGCACCCATGCTCAGGTTCAAACTTTGCTGCAAACATTTGTGTGTGCGCCCCAGCATGCTGGCACCCCCAGCGCTGTTGGAGAGAACTGTTGAGGGTAGCAGTACCCTCCCACCAATCAACATGGACCTGACAGGGGGTCCTGGAAGATCATTTTCCCTTGAAGGGACAACCTGCCAGGCGCCATATTACTTGGTGGTACTTTCATCCGTTTTCCGGCCCCCTCTTTGCGTTTGATGTTGGGCACACTGAGGCGGGAGTGGTCGGCAGAGGGCCTTCAGGATGCCACTTTTCTTGGCCCACGGGTGATTTTTTGGAAATTGACAAAGATCCATGCAGCTTCTCCGAGAAATCCAACGAAGAGCCGGTGAGGGGGGTTTGCAATGTCCGATAGGGGTACTTCCCTTAGGTCCCCTAGCTGTTTGGCTTGCAGGAGCGCGGGGCTTGCTTCGAGAAACTCCTGGGCGCCATGGAGAAGAGCGCCAAGGAGGCCCTCAAGCGGCTGGGTGCCTGTTGCCAGCTGTCAACAAAGCTCTCGCGAGGCCAGCCGGGTACTGTTGCCTGCCTCCTCGCTAGGCCTGCCGGACAAAACTGGGGGATGGGACGCATGCTCTAAGCCCCAGCGACCCTCAGCAAGCCATGGCGGTCTTGGCTCGGCCGGCTTCGCAGCTTGTCACGCAGGCAGGTTGGCCTTCGACGTAGCTTCTCGCGGGCACTCGGTGGAAGCCTGCGAAGGCCGGGGATTGAAATCGCCTCCAGCCAAGCACCTCCAGGCTTCCATAGTCTGCGATGGCAAATGGGCGCTTGTTGAACTGAAAGCCTAGCATTCAGAACAGGTTGGACACATTTCTTAGGCGCATCCTAGATGTCCTTGCCTGGTGGACCTGCATCCGTGCATCGCTAGAGGCCGGCTGCTGCAGTGGTACGGCATGGAGCTGATCCGGCAACACAGTTCAACAGAGGCTTCTGCAGTCTCCTGCCTTGGCCGTGGTTTCCAAGTGCGGGTGTCTGGAGCAACACGGGCATACCTCATTTTGGGTACCTAGTTTTGACCCACAGCCACCTTGGAGCAGACGTTGCAGACCAGACAGCCAAGTCGGCAACAGGACCATGCAACAAGTGTCAACAGGCCTTGCGGCCCCAGCCCTTTGCCCTGAACACCTGCAACCGGCCGGGGGCCGTAGCCAGGCGCATGTTGCGTTCACCGTGTTGCTTGGCACCTCTCCATTTGAGCGGTGCCGAAGCTGAGGCTAAAATTTTCGGACAATCATCGCGCAACTCCAATTCCGGATGTCGATGTCAAGGACCGCCGGGCATGTTACGTGGAGCGTTCAGCCTTCATGTCCATGCCTGCAGGATATGCTGCCTCGGCAGCGCTTTGGCGACTTCACTACGTTGTACGACGCGTCAGATGCCAAAGAAAGCCGGTGAACCCAGTTGAGCAACCATTTTCCAGCAGAGGTTTCCCAGCAGAGGGCAAATGCAAGCGCATGCCCTATCACCGGAATCGTGCAAACTCTCGCGCGAAGGCTTTGACTGCCTGCTGTCAGCATATGCGCTGGACTTGTCTCCGAACGTTTTTCGCTTGGTCCTCATACTCGTGCAAGTTGGACTGCGTGATTGGCTGAGCAAGAAGCGGGCCACATCACGCAATGTGATTGATGCATGTGTTAGCGCTGGATGAGTTTGGATGCCGCATGATCTTTTTGGCATGTCATTTCTGGTTTTTGCTTTCAAGTCTTGTATGTCTGAGTCCTCATGAGCACCTCCCTTTCGCAATGCCGCAATGCCCAGGTTTCGTGCGCACAGCCGCACATGTCCTCAGGCCTGGCGGTTTGCAGCGCCCCCAGCACCCCAGCACGCCGGCATTCCCGATCCCCAAAGCAGCCAGACGGATTCAGATCTCAGTCAATGCGACCCGTGCCCTGCCAAGAAGGTACCCTCCCCCAGAACATGGAAGCCAGGACCCTTTTGGAAGACTTGGTTCCAGTTACAGGGGCCTTCTGGGAGCTTCCATGTTAGGCTGAGGAGTGAAATCCGCTGGGTGTTGAGGTGGGCCAACTTCGGCCCGCTGGCATACGACTCGGATCACGACGAGGCCCAGCCCGGTGCTGGTAGACCTCTCTGAAATGGACCCCTTGCAATCAATGGAAGCAGCGCATACCCGTTCTATATAAAGGTGGTGGGTAAGGGCCCATTCAACATTTCCTCGGATTTGGCGTGGCAAATCATGGTTTGGTGCAAAGTGACAAGAATGACTGGCAACGCGCCGCCAAGACTTGTTTGAAACGGCTGTCGGATTGCACCAGTTCTTTGGCTCAAACTTCCGAGCGGCTAGATGGACCTCAGTTCGAGGGGCCCATGTGGCGGCGGCAGCCTGATTACTATGAGGTTCTCGGGCTCGCACGGACGGCGACCGCGGATGACATCCGCCGGGCCTACAGATTCTTGACTTGCAAAAACGGACCGTTTTGCTTGGAGCTTTTGTAGGGATGGTCATCGGCCAGGTTGATGCTCTCATTGACTCATAGGTTTTTGGACCACCAAGAAGGATGCTCTTGGGGTATCCATGGCCATGATCTTCAAATGCACGTGTGGGTGCATGACATCTAGTCCTGCCAGCCTGCCTGCCGAGAAAAGCAAGCACTCCGACATCATCCGGATAAGAATCCGGGCAATGTGGAGGAAGCGACCGCCAAGTTCAAGCTGGCTGTTTGGCAGAGATTTTTTGTTGTTTCAAAATGAAGGTGTCCTGCCTGTGATGTTCCATCCGAGGTTTCGGAGGCTTACTCCATCCTGCGGCTTGGCTCGTTGGACTTGTATCTTGCCATGTGACGCGTGAAATGCAGCCCGGCATCACCAGAAAACAGGAGCCATGGCAACTTTTCCATTAGTTTGGCGGCTTGTTTGGCAAAACCATTGCTGCCAGGATACCCTAAGCTTTGGGAGCACCTGAAAGGATGATCAGCTTTCTCGCCTCTGAGGAATGACCCGTCCCGGCGAGCCGCATACGACTCCGGCAAGCTGGAACGCAGCTCGGCGAGGAAAGGCAGTTGGCAGATGGATAGTTGGGTTGACAACACTTGGTTTGCTTGCTGAAGCGGCCTGACATGGGCTCTTGGCACCCCACCTCTGGTGGACGGCTTACCTATGCTGCGGCGGAGAGAGAGAGAGAGCGAAAAAACAAAGAGCACACTTGGTATGCTGTAGTGCGAAGTTCTGCTTGCTAGTTTCGGCGACCTCAATGCTCAATCCCAGCAAGAGCTGGAACAACTCAGGTCAAGACTCCGAGCCTACTTTCACTACGAACATGGCTCACGACCTCTTCCGCGATGTGTTCGGCCCCTTTGCTTCGCAGTGCGCACATGCGTGCACCAGCGTGCTCAAACACAACGTGTAGCGCACACCCACCAAGCCTCACAATTCCTTGTGCGGAGCTGAGGGGCGGAATTCGCTCGGCGCCTGACAGAAGCAGCAGGCCATGCGAGCATCTTGTCAACAAATGCAAGTTTGACTTGTGTGTGTGTGTATGTTTTTTGTTGTCCGTGTTTTGCTTTGCTCTGGTTTGTTTGTTCGCTTGCTTGCCTGCCTGGTTTGCTTGCGCGTGAGTGAGTCAGTGAGTGAGTGGGTGGGTGAGTGGGTGAGTGGGTGGGTGGGTGGGTGGGTGGGTGGGTGAGTGAGTGAGTGAGGGGGGAGGGAGGGAGTGAGTGCGTGGTGCGTGAGTGCGTGGTTTGCGTGGGTGGGTAAGAATGAGTGAGTATGTGAGTGCACGCGTGCGTGTGTGTTTGTGCCTTCGCACTGCCTCGAGGCAATGCGGTGGCAGGCACCATTGACTTGGTGGCAGAGAGTGAGAGACATAGCTGCAGATATTTGCGGCCATACTAACCTCGAAATCGGCAACCAATCCAGTCAGACAGCCCGTCCGGCCGGAAACAGGAAACGCGGCAAAGCCGAAGGTCAAGCAGCTTAGCAAGATGAAAGGAAGCAGCATGTTTTGGAATGGGGATGCGCAACGCAGCAAAGGGGGAGGCAGTTTGCTGGTACGGCTGCTTGAGCGGAGTGCAGCTCCGTTGCCATAGTTGGCATCAGGACCTTCAAGGCGGCAAAGAGAGCGACCACAACTGGCATCTCCAAAGCAGCGGAGTCGATGGGCAACAGCCACGTGGTCACTTGGACGACATCGAGCAATGGAACCCACCTCCAGTTCCCTTTTTGGAACCTCCAAGGCGCACTCGTCATGCCAGGCATGTCTTTTCCTGTCTCCCTCTGGCGGTGTCCATTGAAACGATCACCACTTTGAGGTGAAGAGCGCGGTGGCACAGCACCTGGGCACTCTGACGGACAAAGCGAACAGCAAACTGGCAGACAAGGCAGGACCCGGACCCCCAGCAGCTGGGTGAAGGGGACGATTTTGGGTCGCAGATGTGAAGCGATGTGCAGAGATGTGCAGAGATGTGAAAGAAGCAGCAAGAAGCAAACAGCTCCACCCAGCTTTACAGCTTTCGGTTTTTGCTCTAGGAGCGCGCGGAGTGCCTGTCGAAGCAGGCGCTCGAGCTCCAGCGGCGAAGGCGAGGATCTGTTCTCCGTCCGACGACGCACAGTCGCGAGTCGCGCGTCGCCAGCGAGTCGCCAAGTACGGCGTGCTGCAACTTGCATTTTCTTGTGCACTGGCAAGGCTGGATGAGCACTGCCTGAAAGTGGCCCAAGAGAAGAGCGCGAGGGGCTCACGGAAGATGAACTGGTGGGAATCTACCTGGGAGCCACGAAGCCGCATGTGGTGCCGTGTCTCTGTCTTTTTAAGGGCCCCCCCCCCCCAAATTGGTGTTTTCCTTTTGGTTTCCTTTATTTAAAACCCACAAAAAAAAGGGGGGAAACCCCAAAAAACGAACACGCCCAGCCGAGTCTTCCCCACTGTTCAGACCTCGGGCAGTTGCACGGCCGGTGAGGTGGCTCAACGGCGATCAGGCGGCGGCAGACCTGCTGGCGGATAAGAAGGCGTCCACCGAGTGCCTCAGCGGCGTGTGGCTGCAAGCCTGGCTTCCGGTGTTCATGTGGCTGTTGTCAAAACCGTTTTGGGATACCATGTTGGTTGGTAGGTGAATTCACCCATTTTAGAACCTATTTTAGTGGGGATTGGGATGTTCACTGGAAGTACGGCATTTTGACCATGGCCATGTGGTGCCAGGTTCGGTTTGTAGGATTCTTGGCCCTCGGTGGGCGCGTGATGGGTATGTAAGGACCAAAAAGCTCCAGCCACCTGGCATGCCGCACGCGGGAGTGTTGAGCATCGCAGACACAATATGTGCTTGACACGTTGGTTCAAACTACTTACGGGCCATCTTGTGATTTCATGCTTGAAGAAGCTTGGTCGTGAACCTGATTAAGCTTTTGAAGAGGTTGCAGGGCGGAAATTCCGGGCTGCGCCGCTGAGGGCGCAGCTTCTTTGGGCCAAGACTGCCTGGCAGAAGGCTGCCAGCGACTTGGATGAGGCCAGGTTGCCCCAGACGGACGGACAGACGGACAGACTGGCGGACGCATGTCGGAGGCCGATGTCTTGTTGTGAAGGTCAAATCTGCATTGACACCAGTCCTGTGCCATGACTCAACCTTTTAATCTGATCTGCTTGGCCCAATCCCGAATCGCGGATGAGTCCACGGAGTGTGGTCACTTCTCCACTCGGCTCCGTTGTTTCGCAAGTGAAAGGCTGGTCCTTTGCGAGGCTCGATGGCAAGCCAGCGAAGCAGAGAAGAAGGAGCTGTCAGCCCTGCAGCAGGGCGCGTTAGGGCCCCATGCAAAGAGCTCTGAGAACTATTGGAAAAAGCCTCCGTTTGTCTTGAAGTTCAAGTAAGGTCACTTCAAGATGCTGCCGAAGCAGGGGCGTTCATGGTGAACAGCGCCGTAGCTGAACAGCTGGCCCGGCGCAATATTTTTGGCGCTCGTCGTGGTCTTTCATTTTCAGTCGGGCTTTTTCGCGTCCATCTGCGCCCGACCTTAGGCTTCCTGGACCGTGTGCGCTGGGGCGAGGGCGACTCGCGGCGAGCACGGAGGCAGGGCTTCAGCGTGAGCCTTTGGAGCTTTGAACGCAGCTCTACCGTACTTCACGGGTCCCTATATTTCCCTTTTTTGGTGGTTTTGAACACCTTTTTGGCCCATGAAAGGTGAGGGCCCCTTGGTGGGATGTCTTAAGGGGAACAATAGGGAGCCCTCGTCATTTGTGCAAAGGACAGGGGAGTCAAGGGGTGAAGAGTCCCTACATGGAGGTCCCATTCCACTTTCGGAGGGGCCCAAACCCTGGGGAGCCCTGCGCGTCTGTGTTCCCGCTGCAAGGTCTGTAGCTTGAGCGCCCACGGCTTGCAGCACCACGGCACCGATGCATCAATGCACTCGGTGCTTGCAAATGGTTCGGCCACGGGACTCGCTGGCCTTTTCTGTTTTTTTCTTCTTCTTTTATCTTTTTCGCAGGTGTCACCTGAATTAACAGAATCCCGCATGCAGAGACACGCTGAGAAAGGCTCAAAGAAGAACAGCCTCCTTGGAAGCAAAGACAAGCGTGTGCTTTGCTGTGGGTGGTACAGGCCACATAGCTTGCTTGGGGTTGGAGCTACCCTTCCCACATAGCCCATACTTCAACAGCATGACTGACGCCTTTTGCCGGGCAAAGTAGTGTGGGTTAGGGCTGCTGAGCTATCTTCCAGTGTAGCCAGCCCTTGAAGTAAGCACGCAAATGTCACGCGGGTGGTGTCAAGGGAAATGGGCTCGCCCGTAGTCAGAGACCCCTTGTGGTTCGCAGTGGAGCGGCCTCATCGTTGCATGGAGCAGCATGCACTGTGCCTGTCATGTGCCCATGCGCGCGCACGCGCAGCCGTATACACCTCACATACATCCTCACGCATCTTCCTCACATAGAAACATGGCACGCAAGCAATCATGGAATTGTGGAAGTCTGCATTTGCAAGATGCTTGAAGACTTGTAACGAGGAGAGCCTGGCAGCATTCAATTGGAGGATTTGCTGCATTCGCAGCGTGCTCGCACAAGCCAAGCCCGTGGCTGCTGCCATGACCCCGGACTACTATACTGTTCTGGGCGTTGAGCGCGATGCCCGGCCAGCGCAGATAAAGAAGGTGGGCGCACGGTGGGCTTGATCAAGATCATCCCACACCTCATGTATCTTTGCATGCTGCAGCTTGTCGTAGTCTCGTGTGCCACGTGGAACCCCGAAGGCCCAAAAGGAAGATAGTAGGGCCGAGTCTGGCTCAAGTAATGTGTAATGTGAAACCGCACTGCCAGCTCTAGAATTACACCTGCACATTTGGCATGCAAGAATCCTTGGGCTTATTTCAAGGTCAACATGCGCAACAGTGAGTCCGCAAGCTAAAAGGAGGCAAAAGCAGAATCGTCAGGCCTACTTCAATCTGGCCAAGAAGCTCTAAGCTCAGTCCAGGGGGCATGACACTTGAGTTCTGCTTGTTGGTGCCTAGGCTGCACCCGGACCGTCACCACGGCACTGACATAGAGCAAGCTGCCCAGCGTAGCGCTTGAACGACTCCGCGACCTTTTGGCGTGCGTTGCCCGAGTTCCCAGGCAGGGTGCCAACCACGCCTTCGAGCATCTTCAAAAGGCTTATGGCGTGCTCTCCTGAGGCTTGCATCTTAACAAGCCCCGTTGGAAGGAGCCGTTTTTTGCCCCAGACAAGCGTCAGGATGTTGTCAAGTGGTGTGGCTCAAAGTTAAAGAGCTAGGGTTGCGCAGGTTCATTTACCAAGGTGGTTTCATTTACCAAGGTGCCTCTTTGGTACTTGTTTTTTGAGCCACGGCCAAGTGCTTTCCCTGCTTTGGGGTCTAGCAGGCACTCCATGGATGGTGAGTTCCACGCGACTCAGGTGCTCTCCAGCCCCGAGAAGCGCCGCGTCTACGACGCCGCCTTAGGGACCAGTGGGGAGGGCCCAGCTGCGCAGGCGCTCAAAGGCGGGGGGCTCGCGGCTCTGCTTTGGCTGGATTTGGACAAATCTTGATTGCTACTAGGTTGGATCTTTAGGCTTTAGCTTTTTAAGGAGAATCGAGGGTTCTCCGTTGAACCCAACAAACAGTTGAGTTTTGTGCAGACGGGTCAACAGCAGCCAAGAAATGAATTTTCTTGCAAGCCTCAGCAAGCTTTTCAGGTGGCCTGAAAGGGTCTTCTTGGCTGCCTCGGGAGCAGCAGGCCACAAGGCCGGCAGATGAGCTGGTGCATTCTGGGTGCCAGATCATGGCTGCAGGACATGGTACTCTCAGGCGTCCATGAGGACAGTTGCAATGGGCCCAAGCACTGAAGCAGATGTTTGGCAGTTTGTATGCTTTTGCCATTCGCCATGACTGCTACAGATGGCTTTAATGTTTGGCGTGCTGCAACTCAGGAGGTTTTGGCGCAGTACTTGGAAGAAGGCACCGGCCAGGCGGCAAATGACATCGGAAGCACGTGCTTGCAGCAAGGCAGCAGAATGCGCAAGAGCTGCTGTGAGTGCTGCCGTGTGCTGAGTGAGAGGCCATCGGTGCTCGGGCCCCTCCTCTTCGTCACAGGGGTATTTGCAATTTTTCGAGGTATCCCACTGGGCGCAATGTTCGCCCAGCAGCAATCAGAGCCATTGAGTTTGAGAGCTTGAGTGTGAGCATGCCAACCTCTGCTTCCATTCCCTCAAAACCCTTTGCAAAATCGGACGCCCAAGGTACCTGCTAGATGACACCCAGCGACAAGAGTTCATGGCGCCACCGAGGGCGAGACAGTGACGCTGGCGAAGCCGTCGTTTGACCAACCCTTCTGCAACACAATGCGTGCGTTCTCCTGAAGGACAGTGCTTGGATTTTCTCGGCCTTGGAGCTTGCTCCAAGCATGCTGCATGGCGAGGTTTGGCAAACCAGTTGTACATAGCCGTGGGGAATAAGGAAAAAAGGGATGCGAGTAGAGGCACGGGTCCACACCGGGAAAGATGGTCCACGGAGCCTGTGATTTTGGCCAGCACTTGTTAGGCAGCCGGCCATGGGTTGGAACTCAGCTGGGAGGAGCGGGTGAGCTTTCAAAGGGCCATGTTGGTCAGTTCTATTTTGGCTGTTTCCGTTTTCGTAGAACTCCGGGCTGGCTTTTGGCCTTTTGGCGTTTCTTGGGCTTTGAGTTTTGTGGGCATTGGCAATGTTTGAGTGACCCTCACAAGCAAACCCAAGTCTCAACCCTGAACGAACCACAAAGAAATCCAAAGCCCACCCTAAGCCAACCCTAAACAAACCTTCTGGCGCTTTTTTGCAGGTGGTTGTTACACCCTAAACCCACCCTAAACCCACAACTGAAGCGCCACCAAACCCAAGACTAAACCAGCACTACACCAAACTTTAAACTACCCTAGACACACCCGAAGCAAACCCTGAAGCATGCAAACCCTATACAAACCTCAACCATTTCTAAACCATTGAACCAACCCTAGTGCTGGTGTAAAGCACATGCATGCGGTAAGAACACGCTGTGCAACATGTTTATTTCCCGCAGCGAAAGCAACAGATCAAATCCTGAGAATACTGGATTAAATCTCGGCCCGTTTCCAAGTAGCGAACATGATAGGGGGTTGAACCTTCTCGCTCGGAAATTTGCCAGGAGCTCAAATTTGCCATCAGCCACTTTTTCGAGATTCAGGACATTAGTGTGTGAATCAAGCGGGCAGAGTAATTTCAGTCGGTTTGTCGAATTCGCACACCCCAGGAGGAGGAATGGGTTGACTCCTTCCATGCATCAGCCTCAGTTCAGGCTTCGACCCCACCTTCCTTCCCCAGCTAAAAGCCACAATGCCACCATGTGCGGCTCACTCTTCCGTTGCATGCCGTGGCATGGCTCGGCTCATGGCGCTGCATGCCACCAATCAAGTCAAGGCTCAGAATGCCGAGTCGTTGATGCAAATGCAGCCGGGCACCTGGCCTTCTGAGCGACTGAGCGCATGGCAAAGGCTGACACGGAGCCGATGCAGCGAAGCCGATTTGTCAAAGCATCAACTCAGCCTGCTTGCATCAACGCGCAGAGGTACACTTGCATCTACTTCAAGGCCACTCGCAACAGCACGCCATCGCCAGGAATTGGGCAGCGGCGGCCCCTGCTCTGACTCTGTGGGTCGTGAGTTATTCAGCACGCCCCGCTGTTGGGCTGTGCATCCAGGTCAAGTTGACCGCGCCGTGGTGATGCCCCCGCGACCCGTGAGCCACGTTTGCTGGCATAGTCCTGCGCTCTTTTGAGACTTGTGGCAGCTGCGGCTTTGTTTTCAGATTGGGACGATGCCATGTGGGTAAGGCTGTTGCTTTCTTGAAACAGATGCCGGTCACGCACACGATCCCGAGAGAAGGCAAAAGATGTGCTTAGGTTGTGACGGTTGAGGGGGATCCTCAGAATGCCTCATGAACATGAGGCCTTGCTTGCTTGCCTATATGTTGCCTGCAGCGTTTACTTGAAGCCAGCACCATGAGAGCAGTGGTTTTTGTGGTTTGCTTGGTGCGGAACTCAGAGTTTGTCAGTTGCAGCTTGCCGACCTTTTTCCGATCTTGCAATGACCGTGCAGTGGCCCAGGCCGGGGTCTGGGCCAAGTGGCCGCTGCGGGGGAAAGAAAGCTATGTCAACAATGTGCCGGCTTCCTTTGACTGCGAAATGCGTAAGCTCGCCTATGCTTACGGCAAGAAGCTGCCTGGCAGGCTTTGGACTTTACTTTGCACTGGTGTAGCTACTGACTAAGACATGTGCAAAAAAAAAGAGCCTTGGTTAGGCCTCCAGCTGTGCCGAGGCTTTTGCCCCGCATGGGGGCCTTTGAAAGCTTATACTACGCGCTGGATTTGAACAGCGGAGATTGTCACGCAGTCTTGGAAGGCCGGGCTGCGAGCCCCACGATTTTGGTCCCCCCCGCAAGGAGTGTGCCGTGCGCAGATGTGCGCAGGTGAGGCGCGGCCCCAGGTCCGTGCTGCGGTGCCAGTGGCCGTGCACGTGGCGCCCTGGGGCCACGACGGCTTTGAGGGCACGGAGCAGCGGCCGCTGCGGTCGCTGCAGCTGGCGGCGGACTTGGCGGCTGCGCGGCAGGTGCCGCTGCTTCTCAGGGGTCAGTTTTTCTTGGAGGACACGCTGCACTTGGGACCCAGGCGCGGTTGCTTCGAGGGCTTCAGGCCTTGGTTCCAGTCCTTGGCCCGGGTTTAGATAGGCATTCTGGGCTGGAGATCCGCTCCCTGCCTGGCGAGAGTGCAGAAGTCTCCGGCGGAATCAAGCTGGAGCCCAGCTGGAAGCCCTACAACACCAGTGGCGCAAACATTTGGGCCGCTTAGTTTGGAGTAGCATGGCGCTTGCGCCCAGTCCATTGTCCAGACCAAAGTCACGTGAGCTTTGGCGTGCCTGAGTCGTGCTCTCAAACCTTCGCTTAGGTTACTGACGTTCCGGAGAAGGTCAAGGAAGTCGAAGGCCTGCAGATCAATGGCGTGCGCGCCACCCGTGCGCGGTACCCGAACATGCCCCAGGGCATTGAGGCGTCCTGCGGCTACGGCTGCATGATTGACGGTGGAAAGGCGGGTTGCCACAAAATGCCGGGAACATGTTTGTCTCACTTCCCGAGCTCATGGACTTTAACCTTTTTGGGCAGAGCGTTTTAGTGGTAAACAATAGACAAACATTGGCTTTTTTGGCCAGTCCACTCAGGGAGTGAGTTGCCGCTTGATATTTGTAGAGACTGCAGTTGCTGCCTCCCCCAGGCCAAGTGGACTCCGCCAGACTTCGACAAGTATGGCAAGGTGTCATTCCACACAGACAAGACGCCGCAGCACTACCGGAACTTGGGATTCAAATTGGACGTATCGTGGCTGCTTTCCATGTTTAGCCCTACCTTCCACCATATTTGCTAAGGAATACGACTCATGACTGGTTCAACGAGTACATGATTGGGGTTGGCGGGCTTTGCAGTGTTTATGACCCGCCGGTTTCATATTGGTGCTCCGAGCACCCCAGCGGCGGCGGTGCTTTTGCATTCCGCACCCCTTCCGGTGTGAAATACGACTTCCCCAACGGGCCCTACAAGAAGGGCGAAGATGCGCGACTCTTCGTGTGGCGGCCCGCTCGTTGGGCCAACTGGATGTTTGACGTGGCCAAGTACGACCAGCAGACCGGGAACTTCACCTTTGGCCGTGGCGGGAACCAAGGGGCAAGGGGTGAGAACAAGGGAGGCGACTTTTTCATAGAAAATGTCATGGAGGAGTTGGATCACCCCGGTGAGTTCTTCTTTGACAAAGACAGCCACAAGCTGTACCTGTATTACAACGGCACGGGAGCACCACCTGCAGACGCGAGTGTGGTGGTGCCCCGCTTGCAGGTGCTGGTGAACCTATCTGGGACACAGTGGAAGCCGGTGAAAGGAGTTCAAATAAAAGATGTGAAGTTCTCTGCTGCAGCGCCTACTTACATGATGCCACATGGGGTGCCCTCAGCAGGGGACTGGGCGCTGGATAGGTACTCGGCAGTATTCCTGCAAGGCACGGACAGTGTACTGATAGACGGCTGCACGTTTGACCGTTTGGATGGCAACGGCGTCATGGTGTCGGGATACAACCGCGCAACTTGGCTGCAACCGCTTGTCCGTCTCCCCCATTTTCCCTCCAGAAAGTTCGGAATACCTGATGCATGAGGGTAATGATCGGCTGTGAAATAAAAGGATGCCACCATCCGCGACTCCGACTTCTCCTACCTGGGCGGCAACGCAGTTGTTGCCTGGGGCTTCACCAATGAGACCAAGACCGATCCCGGGCGGCCGGGCATCAGCCTATCGAATGCTCCAGCTGCTGGTGTGGACGGTACGGACGGTGAGCACCCGGTGGGCACTACGGTGCAGAACTGCTCTGCACGGGAGATCGGCCTCTATGAGAAGCAATCCAGCTTCTTCGTGCAAGCGAGCCGTGGCGGCACAGGATCAACTGCTTAGGGCACCTTGTTTCATGCATTTCGCCGAAACCCATAGGCCCTGCAAACGTAGGAAGACAGCGCAGTCGAGAGTGCTCTCCAATGTGTTCTTCAACGGGCCCCGCGCCGGCATCAACATGAACGATGGCTTCGGAGGGGGAGATGAGATTGCATACAACCTTGTGTTCTCTACATGTAGGGAGAGCGGGGATCACGGGCCATTCAACTCTTGGGACAGGCAGCCCTTCCTGACAACTGTCCGCACTGGGAAGCCTTCCATGATCATGCAATGGCGCGAGATCCATCATAACTTTTTCATCGACAACTATTCTCCCCAAGAGGATGTGGACAACGACGATGGCAGCTGCTACTACAAGACACACGACAACTTCTTGGTGTATGGTGGGCAGGCCATGAAAAATGACTTTGGTGGACATGACAACCACCACTACAACAATGTTGATGCTTATGTCGGCCGCGGGCTGGGTGTTTGCGAGACGCTGCCGGGGCATGACGACTACTTTTATGGAAGCTTGGCTGCAAGTGCTGTGCAAGTGCTATCATCTTCTGCCACATGTGGGCCTGATTCGATAGATGAGGCAACTATGTGGTGATGACTGGAGAGGATGTTGGCACTTGCCTGGATGACCGCATGCACGATAACAAGTACTTTACACCAAGTGGAAAGATCTCAGCAGGGTGTGGTGGCTTTGGTGGAGAGGCACCCGACTTAGTAAGGCATTGTGGCATTGATTTCATATTTCTAGAGCCTCCGGCTCAGTCCGCCGACATTGTCCTCTCCCTTTTCTCCTTCTTCTCTCTCTTGTCTCCTCCCCCGTGTGTTTCGTCGTCCTCTCTCCCTCCCTTTCCCCATCCTGCCCATCCCCCCAATCCTCTCTCTCCTCAAGCTCCCTCTCTCTCTCTCTATCTCTCTCTCTCTCTCTGTCTGTTTCGTTAAAATCGGAGTTACAATTACTACAAGTGCAAGTGCGATGCTGTTGTTGTTGGCACAAACAAATGTAGTCTGCTGCAGCCTTTGTTTTCTCCTAGTCAGGCAGAGGCTCAAGGCCTTGCGGTAGTGTACATACATGCAACACAAATGCAAGTAGTGAAGCATGTAGTTTGACACGGCCCCTCAGTTGAAATATCTTTTTGTAGTAGCTTTCCCACTGGAGTGCAGAAAAAGGCCAGTAGTGATGAAAACTGTTGTTGTTCATCTATGCTACTGTAGTCAAAAGAAAAGAGGTGGAGTCCTCACTAGCTCGCGCTGTTCAGGTTTCAGTCCAGAATGTAGGCGGACTGAACGGAGTTGGTGAGGAAGCACCTGTAGTTGTAGCCAAGCCCGTAGCTCAGACATGTAGTCCCCAATGTTGAAGCCGGTAGTTGCGTACCTGCTCCAGTCGTTGGTTCAAAGAAGCGAAGTAGTTGATCACGAAATGCTCGGTGAAGTCCGGTGCACCACGTAGTCGATTGTCGTCGACCTCTGGTGGTGCTACCTGGTGTTGGTAGTTGCGGAGGAAGTGGTGAAGTTGCAGTCGTTGTTGTGCAGTGAGGTTTGTCATTGTGAGTAGTGTGAACCCATAGTAGAGGATGCTTTTGCGCAGCATTGTAGTGATTGCCTTGTGTTGAAAGTCATGTAGTTGTTCGTGGTTGTTGAGGTAGTGAAGTAGCTCAGGTAGGAAGAAAGGCATGTGGTAGTTCCAGATGTAGTTGTTCTTCAAACTGTAGATCTCAGTGAACCTGCCCATGTCATAGTCCACCTTGTAGATGAGTTGTGAATGTTGTGAGATTGGAAGGTAGTTTGTGGTCTGGATGGCGAACATGTAGGAGATGTAGTCGCGAGTGAAGTGGATGAATTGTCCTGAGGAAAGGTACCTCAAAAGGTAGTTCTTGCTCAACATGTAGTTTGACCACGATGTAGCTGTCATTGTGACTTGTTGTGGTGCGCAGTGATGTTGTGTGGTAGTAGTGCACGTTACATGCCTCTGCGGGTGTGATGCTGAGTAGTGCCAAGTTGTAGTGGGGCATCCTCAGATCACCTGGGATGCACTGTAGTGGTCGTGTAAAGTCAAGTTGTCCCAGTGGTGTAGATTGTTGAAGTGAAAGTAGTTGTTACTCTTCAAGCGTGAATGCAGTGAAGAGTTGCACGTAGTGAGTGTTGTTGTGGAGAAGTGGTGTCTGCGCTGTCTGGTACTCGGTGGTGTGTAGTTGTTCCATGATGGCTGATGGGTGGTAGTAAGGTGTGGTGTTGGGTGTAGTGTCGTTGAAGTGGTAGTTGGTCTCGTCGTAGTGAGGTGGTGGTAGTGACCCACGGCCACTCGAGTCAGTAGTCTCCTCTGCACGAGGAGTCAAAACTCGGTTGGGTGTAGTGACGCCCATGTTGGAATCGGCAGCGGCCATGGCTGTAGTGAGCACAAAGCGTAGTGAGACGGAGCAAAGAAAAATATGAGCCTATGTAGATAGCCCCGGGAAGCGGCGCATGCAGACATGTAGTAAAACAAACAACTGTAGTGTTGACCCAAGCCGCCTAACATGCCGCCCAAAGTGCAAGTGACGTTACATGTAGTTAGTATTACCTACATACCAAAAGTGTCATGTTACATGTAGCTGCTACATGCAAAAATGTTTGTCGTTGTTGTTGCTGCTGCTGCTGTTGTTGTTGTTGTTGTTGTTGTTGTTGTTGTTGTTGCTGTTGTTGCTGTTGTTGTTGTTGTTGTTGTTGTTGTTGTTGTTGTTGTTGTTGTTGTTGTTGTTGTTGTTGTTGTTGTTGTTGTTGTTGTGGTGGTGGTGGTGGTGGTGGTGGTGGTGGTGGTTGTTGTTGTTGTTGTTGTTGTTGTTGTTGTTGTTGCTGGTGTTGTTGATGTTGTTGTTGTTGTTGTTGTTGTTGTTGTTGTTGTTGTTGTTGTTGTTCGTAGGGCTAAATGCGTATCCCACTGCTCTGAATGAGCCTTTGTAGTGTTTCCTTGCTAATGTATTTGGTAAACAAATCTGCGCTGTTGTGAAGTGTGTTGATCTTAAGGATTCTGATGATGTCGTGTTTGATGAGGTCTTGTGTGTAGAGAAATTTGAGGTCGATGTGCTTTGCTCGTTTGCTTGCGCCTTGTCGTGTAGCAATGCTCTTGCCTGCTGTGGAGTCTGTGTCAATGCGTAGGTTTAGTTTGCTGCAAATGTTGGTTTCAAGTAGGAAGTTTCTGAGGTGTAGTCGAACTGAGTGCTATTGTAGCCTGTGTTCTGCTGCCAAATGCAACTGTTGTTCCTAGAAAGATGATGTTGAAGCCTGAAGTTGACTTCCTGGTAGTAGGGCATCCTGCCCAGTCAGCATCGACATGAACGTCGAGATCGAGGATGTTGTTGGTGTTTGCTCTGAGTGTTGTTGTTGGTTCTATGGTGAATTTAAAGTGTTTGGTGCCGTGCAAGTGGCGTAGTAAGTGTTTGACTCTCTTTTATGAAAGTTCTGTAGGTGCTGTGAGGTCTCGTGCTAGTTCTTTTGTTGCGTATGCGATGTCTGGTCGTGTGCATGCTAACCATTGAAGTTTGCCAACAATCCTTCTGTATCTTTCGTGTTGTTCGTGGTCAAGAAGCGCTTCAGCCTCTATTGTTGGTTTGTAGTGGGCAATTCCTGGAGTGGTCACCGTGTTGCAGTTGGTCATTCCAGTCTCCTCGGTCATGTTGTCGATGTAGGAGTCCTGTAGTCCAAGGTTGCAGTAGTTGCCGAAGTGGTCAATGTTTCTTCCCAGCAATTGTTGTGGTTTGCCAGGCTCGAGGTAGCCAATGTGCTTGAGTAGAACGTGCTTCTGGATGGCC
Source organism: Effrenium voratum (assembly GCA_963377175.1). Classification (NCBI taxonomy): domain Eukaryota; class Dinophyceae; order Suessiales; family Symbiodiniaceae; genus Effrenium; species Effrenium voratum. The sequence goes on along the minus strand of CAUJNA010003655.1, from coordinate 252,987 downwards.
TCGAAGATGGAGTCAACCGTAGTCTTGTCTCCAAGTACCAGTAAATCGTCCACGTAGACCATGATGTAGCAGTCGCGAGTCGCATTGGTGTAGAGGTTAGGTTCTAATTTTAGTCTTGCAAAGCTGAGCCTTTGTAGTACTTTAGCCAGGTAGTCCTGCCATGCTTTAGGTGAGCTGCGTAGTCCATACATGGCTTTCTTTAGTCGCCATAGTTTGTTCTGTAGTGGACAAAGTTCTTTAGGTGGCCAAAGGTAGACGTCGCGTTGTTCGCCGTCCTTTGCGATGGGTGCGTGCGTCGCCTAGTCGCGCGATCCAGTTTGGTCGGGACATGTGTAGTGCGAGAAGTGTTCGTAGCGTCGTGAACATTGGTGTAGAGGCGTAGACGGAGTCTTCGTCCTCAATCTTCTCAGTGGAGCCTTTTGCGACGATTCGGCTTCGCACTCCTGGTCCTTTCCTTCTGTGGACCCATCTTGTAGGGATTGCTTCTTTGATGACGCTGTCGTCGGATGTACTTCGTCGTAGACGTCATGTAGTTTCATTTGGTTTGGCTCATGTTTCATTCCTTCCAGTAGTTGTGTTTCGTCGTAACCTTTGTTGTCGAAGATTATAGGTTGGTCTTCGGAGGTGTCGTCGTTTGTGTAGGGAGTGATGGATGCTCCGTTGGGAAAAGTCACTGCGTTGATTTTCTGTCGTAGTGGTTGTGGTTCTTTGGTTGCTTGTTCCGTCGATCTGATTGTAGTATCCTTTGAGGTCTTCTGTGCTTTGGTTGGTTGCATTACTTCTTCCGGAGTCAAGCGTCGTACTGTTTGTCTAGGTGGTGCTGGTAGTGGTGGATGTTGCTGTCCGGTTGGTGAAGTAGCCATAGGGCTATCCGGTAGTGGTCGTGAACTTGACGTCGATGTCGACGGAAGTCGTGGAGGTGGCGTAGTACGTTGTTGTTTTGTTGCGGGTTCCACGACGATGTCATCCGTCACGTTCGTCTGTTGTCCAAAGTCTTGCGTAGATCGTCTCTTCTCTGGCGATTGTAGTTGCGTGTCCAACAGTGTTGCAAATGACGGGTTGTAAGTATTCCGTCGTGGCGCCCAAGGTGTGCCGGAAACTTTGTTTAGCAGTACGAGGTCGTATTTACAGTCTGGTTGTAGTCTCCGTATTGTTCGTACTTTCTGTACGCCTGTTTCCGTTGCGACGTAGTTTTCTCCGGTTTCGGAAACTTTTCCGAGCCAGATGCATTTCTGCATCCGTAGATCTGCTTTTGGAAGTTTCTTGTGTTGTGGTGGAAGGTAAAGTAGTGTTTCGCCAAATTCGCAAATCGCTCGCTTGTAGTTTCTTCCGCAGCGGCGTTCGAAGCTTGTGTAGCCGTCTGAGTGGATGACGTAGCGATTTACCGTCCATGCTGCATGTCGTACTATCCAGGGTAGTAGACAGTGCTTCGTGGACATTGTCACGCTGTAGTTGCTTTCAACTTGTGCTTTGACAACCCGTACCTGTCCGAGGAGTGTTCGATGAAGTCGCTTAACGCTTCCTTGACTGTTGCTGCAGTAAGAGGGCGCATGTCGAAAAGTCATTGGAGCTGTAGATTTTAGAAGTGCGTTGAGTGTGTCTTCGTTGTCACTTTGTAGTATGCCTCAAAGATGAATGCTTGTAGGTTGTTGACCATGTAGTCCATCATTGATGGTTTGTCCGGGACCATTACCGCCATACACAGTTGTGTAGTAACATCAACTGCTGTTAAGACTGGTATGGTCTTCGGATCTTGTTGTGATTTGATGTAGGCAAAGTCTACTTGAATGACGGTTGTCGTGATTGTTGTTTCTTGTAGTTGTCTTGGCGTCCCTTGCCTTGCGCGCAAATTGGACACCAATTTCTGCACGGTAGGTGTGTCAAGCTATGTTCTGCTATTTGTTGAGTTGGTTGCTGTGGTTGTCGTAGTCCTCTTGCTCTGTGTGCTTCGTGATGCTTGTGTTGTTGTTCCTCATCGTGGTTCTCCTGGATGTACTCGTAGTCTTTCTTCATGGTGAACCTTGTTGTTCCTTTCCATTGAAATGGTAGTGCTGCGTTGCCCATGACTGTCCAGTCATCTTTGCGTTGTGAAACTTCTCCAAAGTTGTTGTGAGTGATTGTAGTTCTGTGAGGTTCAAGTGTGCTAATTGGTGGATGTCCTGGTCCATCTGTTGGAGTAAATAGTGTAGTTCTAAGTGTTGCGTGGTGCCTTATCCAGTGTTCACCTTGTCTTTCCCAGTAGTCTTGGTTGTCTTCCTGTGCTGTGAGTGGTCTGTGTATTGTCTCCTTTGGTTGTGTGGTGTGAAGTCCATATCTTTTGTGGAGCTCGTAGTTGGATCTTTGATCTTGTTGGTGGTGTATCCATTAGCTGTTGTGGTTGTGAGCTCTGCCTTGTTGGTGTGGTCTTTGATGTTGCTCTGCGTGTAGGTGCTATCTTTCTTCTGAATCGAGTTTCTCCAGTCCAGTTGTCACCTTCTAGTCTTCGTTGTAGTTCTTGCTTGGAAAGTTGTTTTGGGTTCTCTTGTAGTTGTTCTTGCTCTTGCCCTTGTCTGTTGATGATGGTTAGTCGCCAATCATCTAGTTCTCCTTGTGTGGCGTGAAAAGCGCTTTGCGTGGTCGTTTGTGAACTCTGATGGCGTAGGCACCATCAAGTTTCCAGGTGTGTGTGAGAGGTGCAATTTGTTCTTGTTCTTGTTTGGCTTCCTCTGTAGGTTGAATCACAGCAATGGATTTTCCATTGTCTGTAGTCATTGGGTAGATGTCGAATCCTGCAGGGATGTCAACCTTCTCTGCTCGCAGGTAGAAGAGTCCTGAGTGTCTTATGAGGTGTGCTGGTTGTGATCCATGTGTGATGGTGCAGTGTCGCGGATTGAAGTCGAATCCATATCCTCTAGCAAGTAGTCTTGGTGAGGTGAGGATAGGATACTTCACATCACAAACGTAGTAGGTCATCATGATCCTGAAGTTGTCCTGCTTGTAGGGAACACACTTGATGCCGTAGACAGGAACCTTCTTGTTGGTAACCGTGTAGAGTTGTGGAACTGATTCTCCACAAGGTTGTAGTGGTAGGTCTGGTGCGTAGTCCTTCGGGCAGACATGTGTAGATGCTTCTGAGTCGATCAGCAGGTGATGGTGTGACTTGAAGTTGGGGTTCATGATGTAGTGTGTGATGGTGTCCTCAATCTTCTTGTTTCTGCGCTGTTGTGTTGCTGCTGCTATGTCGAAGTGCAGTTGTGTTGTGTCCTCTTGGAGGAATTGTTGAAAGCTCTTGCTGTGGTCGTTCCATCATGTTGTGTGTGTTGTTTTCTTTCCAAGTAGTGATTTGGATTTGTGCTTGTGTAGTAGTGACTTTGCTTGTCTGATGTCCAATGTGTGGCTCGTTGATGCCTCCAATGTAGTTTGCTGTGTCTTCGTGGCTGCTGTCATTCCAATCCCAGCTGTTGTCATAGTCGTAGTCGTTCCAATTCTCCTCCATGTAGTTTATCTCGTGTTGTCCTTCTTCTCTTCCTAGTACCAGTCCCACGTGTCGTTCCATCCTCAGGTAGTTTTTCATTGTTGCTTGTTCCTGTTCTAGTGGATGTAGTTCTTCTCCTTCTCCTATGTGCCATACAGGCACTCTGCAGTCCTGGGCCCAATGGCCAGGCTTGCCATATCGGTGGCATGTCACGTTGTTGCTTCCTTTTCCTTTTGCTTTGCTGTGGTTTCCTGAGCCTTTGTAGCCCTTGCTTGATCCATAGCCTTTGGATCCTGAGTAGCCTTTTCCCTTGCTCTTGTTGTACCCTCCTTTGTTGCAGCTTCCTTTGTTGCCTTTGTCAAATCCCTTGTAGTGTCCTTTGCTCCTGTACTTGCCTTTGCCTTTGCTTCCTTTGTAGTGGCCTTTGCCTTTTCCTTTGCCTTTGTAGTTTCTTCCTTTCCTCCAAATGTTGTCAACGCCCATTGGTGCAGATCCTCCATTGTAGTTTGTGCCAACTGCTGAAGTCGATCTTGGGAAAGCTGAAATCATCTTGTCTAGTCCAGGATGACTGCTCTGATCTCGATGTAGTTCGTGATCTGTCCAGCTCGCAGTTGGAGATGTTGTTGCAGTGCTCCTTTGGTCTTGTTGAGTAGCAATGCGATTTTTATTCCATCTGGTAGTTCTGTGCCGTTGTCTTTCTCGTAGCGGTTGATGTCGTATTCCCATTGTAGGAATTGCTCTTCAAACTGTGCTTCATTGAATACAGGTTCCAGTAGCTTGGTAAGGTAGCCAACGCCTCGTGTTCCTACTGGTAGGCTGAACCTGTTGCGCAAGAGTCGTAGTGTTTCACATCCATTTGCGTTGTATCGGTTTTGCCTTGCTACTGTAGCTGCTGCTCCCTGACAGATGTTGTTGAGGATGTAGTGTAGATCTCTGGAGAGGTCTACTGCTTTGCTTGCTTGTGTAGGGTCGAGTATGTGTGTTCTGATGTCTGTGTCCTCAATCTGTCGTGTAGCTACTTGTGCTAGTTGTAGCACCAGGTCAAAGTCTCGGTCTATGAGGCCGCGGTAGGCTTGTAGCTTGAACATCCATTCTTCATACTGGGAGTAGTCACCAGTGAAGAAGGGTCGTGGCAGTTTGTATCGATGTAGTCTCTGAACGTCGTTGCGTTGTCGTGGCTCCTACTGTTTCTGCTGTTGGCCCGTTCTCTGCTCCTGTAGTTTGTTGTGCTGAAGCTGATGCTGCTTCTCCTGACATGCCGTGGTAGTTTGGCACGTGGTTGCTGTTGTAGTTGTTGTAGTACTTACTGCTGGATACTGGATCTTCTCTCAGCTCTGCTGCCGCGTTAAAATCGGAGTTACAATTACTTCAAGTGCAAATGCAATGCTGTTGTTGTTAACATAAACATTTGTAGTCTGCTGCAGCCTTTGTTTTCTCCTAGTCAGGCAGAGGCTCAAGGCCTTGCGGTAGTGTACATACATGCAACACAAACGCATGTAGTTTGACATGTTTCTCTTTCTCTTTCTGTCTCCCTGTCTCCTTCCTGTCCACGCCTCTCTACAGAAAAAAGGTACCCTGATTCGAAACTCTCTACTGGAAAGCCGAGTCTTTCTCTCTCTCTCTCTCGTCCACTCTTTGTCTCTCTTTGTCTCTCTTTTTCGCTCTCTGTGTGTGTGTGTCTCTCTCTCTGCATTGCAGCGTCACGCCCGCCCTGAGTTGCCTCGATGTCCGGGCGCTGCCCCTTCATGACCCTGAGCTGTCTGCTTACTACTGGTTTTCCCCTTGATTTCCCCTTCATGTCCCTTCCATTCCTTTCAACTCCCCCTTCATGTCCCTGTCATTTTCTCGGTGTGTCCGCTTCATTTTCCATGTATGTCCCGTTCTTTCGTTGCCAGTCATTTCCCTACATCTCCCGTCGTGTCGATTGGTTTTCTTGTCCTTTGTTTCCCTTTCATTCCCCCTGCGCTCCCCTTGTTTTCATGTTCAATGTCTGTTCCTTACTTGTTCTAAGGTCGGCAAGGTGCCCAGTGATGATGCCATTCTGAACGAGGCCAAGAAGAAGCTGGGAATGGGAGCGGTGCAAATTGTTGTGTAGATGGCATTTTGGCCGTCGCCAGCAGGGGGCGAACCGGCGCCTGGCATTTGAATGAGGGATCCAAGATCTGCAGAGAACTATGACCGCAAGATTTCTCGTGCAGCACCAAAACATATCAGAGAAGATTTGCGTGCAGTCTAGCATTTGGATCCCTCGGGCCAGGCCTGGCCCGCCCAGAAAGAATTACTCAATTACGGGAGGATGCGTTATCCCCGAAATACAGAATCCACCTCGCAGACGCCGCGGTTTTATGAGAAAAGGGGGCTTGACAGAATGTAGGCCATGTTGCATTGTTCAGACCCTTGAGCGTTACGTTGTTGTGCTGGCATGGGCAGTTTGCACAGCTGCAACGACCATGGCGTGGCGGCTTGTAGGGTGAAAGTAGTTGCCATGTTCTCTAGAGGCACAAGCTATTTGTTCCAGGGCAGACAAGATCTTCTGAAGGCAGACTCCTCCACATAAGACGCAGACATCGACCCATAGAAACGTCTGAAGGGTTAAGGAAGATTCAGAATCCTTTCCCTGTGCTAACTTGGAACCCCATGGCGGAGCCCCCGTGTGGCTCTTACCAGCCTGCGCAAAGCTTTGATTTTGATGCTTTCCATGCTGCAAGTCAGGAGGCATGTGCTCCTGGTCCAACATTTGAGCAAGAGAACGCGCAATGCGCGACACAACAAACTTATTGTCCACAGCTCAGAGCGGCTGAGGCAAGAACATGGTCCTCGTTGTGCAGCTTGGCAACTGTAAAGGGCCACAGGATGCCTACATGCTCTAGCGTCGACGGATTTGTTGCAGCTAGTGGCCTGGCATGCTCCGCGCGTTCGGGCCCGATGGGCATCCCAAGGCCTGTGGGTGCACTCCCTCAATGCCCACAGCCGAGTGAAGACTTTCGCGCCACTGGGTTTGCTTAGAGAGCGGCGGCTCATGGGTGGGTTTTGCGCTGGGGGTGTGGCAACAAACCACCCCCCAGACCTTCTGTTTGGTTGTGTCTCCTTGTCAAAGAAGACATGCGCGGCAAGGGCCTCAGGTTACACCGGCGAGCGCCTCACGGTGAGCGCTCTTTGAGGCCCTCGCTCTTCGAGATGGCCGCGATGCGCGCGGAAAGGAGCGGAGGTTTTGAAAGCTGCCCACTCGCAAAGTTTTTTGAGTGGCTGCCTGAGGGTACCACAAGACTGGTGCAAGTTTTTGTTCGATTCAAGATCTCCTGCCAGAAGATGTCTTGTGTGTGTGTCTCTAACATCTTACAGATGAAATTGATCTTGGACATAATTACTCCGGTTGCGAATCAACCGCCCGGGGACGTTGTTTCTTTTGTCGTAGGAGGCGCCAGAGACAGGCAGAGGCTAGTGGAGAGATGAGTCCCGCTGCCCAGAACTCATTCTTTACCAGGCTTAGGCCCTGAGGGCCATGCGCAAGATCAAATATCTTGAATCCAACCGTTCTGCTCAAATGACGGGGTTGGAAGAGGGTGTTTTCAATTTTTGACACTGGATTTTGCCCTGCGAGTGGCTGTCACTGAGGCAAGGGCCAAGATGCTGTCACGGGGGAGGCCTTGTTCATGTTTCAAGCATCCGGAGATGCGCAAGGTTTGACTGATTCGAAGGCTCCGTCTGCCTCAGATGTGCGTGTTTTTTTCGTGGGGCTTCTGCCACTCCTCGTCAACCTTGTCTAGCTTTTCTATGTTGCAAGGGCCGCTTTGGCACGCGTTTTGTTTCATGTCATTTCTACGAGGATGCACTGCGGAGATTGCAAGTGCTGGAAGATGAGCGCCGGGTACTTAATGTGGAGGCTGCATGGAGCGAGCTTACGGACTTTACACCACTGTGTGTGTGTTTGCAGCGTTTGAGACGAGGGATGTTTGACGTTGGACGTGGCTTTCGAGCCAGGCCAGGTGCTGGCAAAGCAATTGGAGGAGCAGCGGCGGCTGCGAGCAGCAATGCTTGCGCAGCGGCCCAGAACCTTCAGAAACCGTTCTCTCAATACTCTCGTGACTGCTTGCTGCCTGGCCGCGGCCTAGCCAGAAAGGACATGTGGACTGCTTTGTGGGTCTTGCATTCTGTCCTGCTCCCATGTGTTGCCTGTCCTGCCATTTGGCTCGCGTGGTGCTTTTGGCTGTGGATGCATGCCTGCCTGGGCCGCAGAGGGAGGGGATGGGGCGGGGCTTTACGTGCCCCGTTATTGCATCTTGACGTGGATTTGTATGAGCCCCCGCCTGTTTTTGCCTGAGGTGGAACGCGAAGTTGCAAAATGGCGCAGCAACCCGGATGAAGCAGCGGCAATCTGGTCGGAGGTCTCTTCCCTTTAGGTCAAACACCCTCCCAGCATGGGAGGGGCATGTGACAATACCTGGAGGCCCCCCCATTCCGGATGCATCAGCTATAGCTTGGTGCTTTGGGTCCGAGGCTTGCAGAGCCGCCCCACGGACGAGTTTTGGACGTGTCGCACCTGGCACTCCATGCTGGGCCCCTGCTGGATAGCGTGTCTTCGCGGCACTGGCGTGTGGCCGAAGGGCGCTCATGGGCAAGGGCTACGTCGCAGTCGGGGGGTGGATTTGGAGTCGTAGGGTCACGGTGCAAGTACTCAATGAGCAAAAACGGAGATAGGCATTCTCCATGGGCGACATCACCCACAATACGTCTTGGTAAAGCCGCACTGGAGTACGTTCGCTTGTTGGGTTTGAAGAAGTTGCTCGTTGCTTGTTTAGCTTTGGGGGTCCATTCATGGTGTGCCCGCCCATTTGCGCAGCCACAGCGTTCCTTCAGCCGGAATTCGCTAGTTCGTCCCGTGGAGCATGATGTCTGTTTGGCCGACTTTTGTTCCAGCACTGCCGCCAAAAGGTGAACTGGCTGCTGCAGGCAGTGAACCAGCAGCATCTTGGCAGCGAAGTGTTGTGCTTTCAGGTGGCAGCACGCCATGAAAGCCTTTGCTTTCTCAGGCAGCTTGCATGCAGCAAGCTCGCTGATGACGTTGGGAAGCTGGAGGCCAGATGTTTGGCACACGGCGTGGTTGACAGACATATCCGATGTTTCAAGGTTATAAAAGCAAGGCATGCCTTTCAACTTCTTACAATGTCTTATGTGGTTCGGGGTGCCATCTTTTCTGGTTTTGTTGTTCCTGGGTCGCAGCTTGGAAGAGCGGCCAGGTCTTCAAGGAAGCCACGGAAACCTCTTTGAAGTCCGTGCAGGAGGAGCTTGCAGGAGTGGGCAGCTTGCGATGGATCATGTATCTTCCTCGTTCACGCGGAGGTCCGCGTGCTCTTGCCTACGCTTTCTTGTTCAGACGCTTGCAGTTGAGCCTGTTTACACGCGTTCCGGCTTTGGCTGCCTGCCTGCCTGCCTGCCTGCCTGCCTGCCTGCCTGCCTGCCTGCCTGCCTGCCTGCCTGCCTGCCTGCCTGCCTGCCAAGTTGTTTTGTAAGTTAAGCGCATTTCTTCCATCGGTAACATTGGCCAACATCCTCCTCTATGCATTAGGCAAACTCAAGCTGCAGTGGATAGTGATGTCGCATGTGCCAGGAGCAGCCGCAAAAGTTGCGGCCGGCTACACCAAGGATGTCATTGAGCGAGTGCGACCGCTGGCCGGGCTTCCTAGTCCAGCCTGCCTGACGCACGGAATTCCCATCCTCCCTCCAGCCTTCCATTCCAAGTTTGATCCTTACATTTTATGACGTTCATGGAAACTTGTTCACAGTCGCCTGCAACGCCAACTTGTCCTTGGTCTGAGGCAGAAGCAGAGGCGGAAGCAGGCTCGGGCCAAAATACAGAGCCTTGAAGCAGCACAGGATTGGTTTAGGACCGCATTCCCTGGCAGGCGGCCCAGATGCAAAGTCGGCCAAGGAGCAAGTGGAAGTCGTCAGCAACGCTTGCGACCAGGCGGGCTTGACGCTGGCCTTGTCCATGGCAAAGGGAATTCGAACGGCATTCCATCCTGCTCTACGCTCCAGAAAATCCTGCGCTTCGCGTGAGGGACGAGGAACAGGCAATAACATAAGAAGCTCGCATTTGGAAGAAATAGAATCCACAAGAGGCAAAAGAAGAATCATATGTCATCAAAGCAAATCAACAGAATCGAACTAGAGAGCTCTTGGATCCAGGGTGATTTGGCCATTTCGTCTGTTCCTTGACTGGTTTTTATGACATTCCCAAGGTACCACCTCTCCATTTCTCTCTGGATCACCTTGGAAGTGACTGAGCGAATGAACAGAGAGAGTGGGAGCGAAGAGAGCAGACATAAGAGTTCCATGTCATTATCGAATTATCGCCTTTTTTTGTTTGATATACTTCTTGTTACTTTATCTTGACCATTTCTCAAAGTGTATGTAATCTTAGAAGCAGTAATTATTATGTGAGAGCCATCTTTCCACACCTCATCTCTACATCAGAAATCAAAAGGTGGCATCTTGGTCTCTCGCGCCAAGTCTCGCCGTAAGAACTAAGAAGAGATGGATAGAGGGCCGAAAGAGCTAGCAACATATGATTATTGATAAAGCTGATAATTTGCTACTCACGATTCCTCGTCCACATCTGTTTTTAGGCCAAACGCGCCCATCGAAGCTCGTGCGGCGACCACAGGGTCTCTCCGGCCCTTTCGTAGGTGAAGGCGCAGCTTGGGCAGCTTGAAGCTGAGCTGAAGGAGAGGATGAGCCAGCTGGAGGCTGGCAGCTCTGATCAGCTCCCTCGAGGCAGCAATGTCATGCTTGTGGTTGGCTTGCCAGGAGTCCTTCCAGCCATTGCTGGGCAAGGAGCTGGGGATGCTGGAGCCAGGGAAGCTGGAGACGCTACAGCAGCTGGAAGCGCAAGTCGCGCAACTGACGGAGCAGGCCCAGCGGGCGGAGCAGCAGGCGGAGCAGGCGAAGCAGGAGCCGACAGACGGCCACACGGCCGCGGCCGCGGCGAGCGCGCCGAAGGCCGACGCCGAGGTCGGAGATGCGACGGCCGAAGCTGCAGGCAAAGCCGCAGATGCCGCGTCAGAGAGGGAAGCAGTCGCTTTCACTGCAAGAGAGACAGGAAATGAGGCAGCCTCGAGCGAGCGTTTCGCCAAGCTGGAGGGAGAAGTGCAAGCCTTGACACAGTCTGTTGGCATCCTGTCCCTTGCAGTTGAAGCCTCGCAGAGCGTGCCGGGTGGCACGCAGGGCGCTGCGGAAAGTGGTGCATCGGATATATCGGATGCTGCCATGTTAGCCGCTGCCACGTCAGCCGCTTCACAGGCTCCGCAGAGTTTCCTTTGCTTGCATTACTTGTGCAAGATTATTTGCCGGTTTATTGACGGCACTCGCTTGTGTTTGGTAGCGCGCGGCAGTGTAGGCTTGCATCTTGCGCATCTTCCCGCGTCAGGCGAGGCCGGGCTCACGATCCGGGGAGCTGGAGCAGTTGCGGCAGCGCGTGGATGGCTTGGAGCTCCGCGTCGCGGCGCTGGAGGCAGCCCCAAGGCCCGGAGAAGCTGCAGAAGTGGCGCCGCAAGAGGCACCTATCGCGCAGCCGGGCGCAGAGCTGCACGCGCAGGATGGAGGGACGGAGGTAGAAGGCGGTAAGAAGGACCAAGCAGTGGACATGAAAGAACAGGAGCAGGAGAAAGAGAAGGAGGAGGATACAAAAGACGAGGCAGACAGGAACCAGGTGGAAGACAGGAGGGAGGAGCAAAACAGAAGCAATGAGGACGACAGCAATGAAGAGGCTCGAAATGGTTCGAAGAAGGAACACCAGGAACCAGCCGAGGATCCAGGAGTTGTGACTTCCAAAGGTTCATTCAACCGACTTTGGTACTTGTTTGTTTTGTGTGATTTGACTCGAAGACGGGTCCCCCCGGGTTGGGTATGTTTAGAAGCCTTCTTGTTTTTCAGGCTGAGTCTGGCTCCCTTGCGAGTGGTCTTGCCAATCGGGAACAACCACCCGGTTGCCTGAAATCAACCAAGCTGCCCAAAGTCTGGCGCAAGGAACTGACTGTCCCGAGCCCGAAGCAGAAGTTCAAGCAGAGCGACCACCCAGCGTGCCTCCGCTGCGACTTCCTGTGACGGCACCCGCCTTGATGCCTCAAGTGGCCAATTATCTTGACGAGCACAGGCAGCTGGATGAGAAGCCACTGTGCTGACCTAGTATGCGTTGCAACGTTTTAATGCTCAGCCGACTGGTTTGGGGTTGCTAGATTTGAAGTGGCATCCGACCTCCGCAACCGGACCGCCCTCATGCTGACAGAGCCTGGGAGCGAGAGATGTGACAGAGCCTCTGACAGACAGCTTTGACGCGCAGCCGCGACAAGAGCCTAAAGCTTCCGCCAGCGACCGGGCCCATCCATAGCAGCCCGAAGCTTGAGGCTCCGGCCAGTGGCCTCCCGCCAGCGACAGCCCGAAGACCGAGGCTGGAACGAAATCTGACAGCCCAAAGCAAGCGCCCGCGAGACAGCCACGACAGCCCAGCCTCTCAGTGGCCCGGACAGCCCGCGTCGAAAGCTTGAAAGCTTGGTCTTGCTTTAAGAGATGGAGAGAGATGCAGCGCGGGAAAGAGCGTGGTATGTCTTAGGTGAGGATCGTTCGAAGGAAAGATACTTAAGATTGAAGAAAACAAGCAGCTGCGGCATGCTGAACTTCTGCTCGGCTTCTGCCTTGTTATTTTAGCTTGGGATTGCTGCAGGCCACTTGCATTTGGCAGGCTGTTGTGATGAATGACTTGTTGCAAGCAGGTGGGGGGGAGTTGTAATTCTTTCTTTGTTCCCACAGCCTCCCAGCCCAGGTTAGGCGAGCTCCAGTGCTTGAGCCCGCAGAATGAGATGCTCTCGGGCATTGTCAAGGCCCGCATTAGCAAGTCAACGGCTGCATGAAATTGCAAACTAAGGGTGTTGTAACCATTATAACCCCGGCCCGGCAAGCAGTTTTTTTCAAGTGTATTTTTTTTAGGGTTCTTGCGGCTAAGCTGCGCGAGGGCCGTCAACACTTTCAATCGTGGCCCTCAGGATGTTAGGCACTGCCTAAAGCGCTGCGAGCTTCTCTTCCAGCTGCCAGAGATCAAAGCATTCATCAAGCGGTTTCAGGCTTCGCTGCAGGCGTGCGGCATGCGTCAAGATTCCTTGGATTGGGGAGGGGATGTCTTCAAAGCCCAAGTTGTGGGATGATAAGGAAAACACCGTCACCTAAACGAATTAGGGGTTAGCGCCGGTGTTCTCTGGTGCTGTTTGGTCCTTTGTGTTCAATCATTCACAGGTGAGTCCTGGTTTAGTATGCGGCATGCGTTTAGCATTGGTTTAGTAAGGCAGATAGCTTGTGGGTACCTTGGTGAAAACACACATGACTCCAGGGTGGAATCGTGCTGCCGGATCAGTCTTGGTTTGGTATTATAGCACCGGTTTAGCGTTGGATGAGCGTTGGTTTAGTATTGCGGGGGACAGCCAGATTCAGTATTTCCTACCCTCGGTTTGGCAGCCACACTTTTCTCACCGAACCCAACACAACTTTCTTCATTTACTCTCTTCATTTACTCTCTTCTTCTTTTTGAGGTGGTGAATACTTTGGCCGGAAGAGGCAGTACTCACTGTAAGCCAGTGTGTTCCATGGCTAACCTTTCTGCTTTTGTCGTGGTATCGCAGTTTGGCGCGGAGGTGAACGCAGTTTTGCAAGATGACTGGCTCGGGCCGCCAGCAACAAGGCCTCGAGCTTTGTTTGAAGAGGAGCCTCCGAAACCCAATATCGAGCATAGCAAGTCGGTCGGAGACCTCACGGCAGTGGCCGCAGATCCCTTCCACGCGCGGGTGAAGAAGGGAGAGTTCAACAAACGGCCCTTTCGCACGGTGAATGACTGGGCCCGACCACACACGCCCTTGACGCTGGATCCAAAAGTGAAAGTGTCAAGCCCAACACTTCCCGAGATACAGCGGTGAGCTGATGGATAGTTTAGTTGTTTTTCCCGTAGGTACTTGAACTAGGAGCCAGTGTAGAGTCAGACCTTTAGCATGCCCATGAGACAAGGACCACAAAAAGTGGCAGCCTACTCTTTGTGGGCCACCTGTGTCACCCACACCTGGGATGAGATGCCATGCTGCCAGGAGGCAAGCCTCCCAAAGTGCAATGTAACAGCGTGGCTGGAAAATAATGCAAGATGCTGCACCCATTCAGCAATGTGCTAGCATTTTGTCACTGAGCTTCTGCAAAACGTGTGCATGGCCTTGTCGGAGAGAGGGTTGCCCAACGCCCTCCCCAGGCCTTGCATGAACCAGATGCCATGCAGGCCAGGATGGATGACATGCTCTGGCCAGGCTTTCAAATTTGCTTTGACATTCTGCTGGCATGAGCCGTCAAGCTTGTGTGTGACTGTGGCTGTGGATCCCTGCCCTGAGCACCATACAGTGCAAGACATGCAGCCGTACTTTCAGCTTTGCAGAGCCTCGCTGCGGATTCACGTGCGGACCAAAAAACGCCGCCCGAAAGCACCAGGCTGAGCGGCAAGTATCGCTGCTTTGGCGTGGACGCCCTGTGCAGCTGAGCTGCCGACAGGATGCCGCCCGTGCGCAGGGAGGCGGGAGGACCATTTTTTTCTGCCCAAGGTGGCGAGACAGCTGAGCCACGTGCTCAAAACCCGGGTAGATGAAGGTTAGGAAGGGGCAGTCCCAGCCAGAAATAGTTGCGGATATCTGCCTTTGTTAATTCTATACATGGCTCTGGGTAGACCATTTTACTACCGGGTTTTGATTGTGACTCAGCTGTTGGTTTTCAGCTTTGCGCCAGGTCTGCTGTGGAGCTTCCCGGCTGCACGGTGAAGCAACGCTCCGGCCAACTGCCGACTGACTGTCCAGGCTCGGGAGTTCTACTGGCCAGATATCTCGCAATGTTCGGCCAGCCTCCTATGCATCGGCCCGGGTTGCAGCGCATTTGGCCATTCATCTCTAAACTTATGCTCAGTTGTTCAGTGGCACCCTTTTTCCTCTTTTTTTTGGGGGTGGTGGCTGCCCCACTAAAAATGGTCTTCCCCAAAAAGGGTTCTTTTTTTTCCTCCAGGGTCACTGAACAACTGAGTATTACTCTTACCGTTCAATCACTGCCATACTTTCGAGGTCTTGGCCAACCGAGACGTGAACGTCAACGAGTGCTTGCCACTTAGACAATGCTTTTTTTGTTGCGCCCTGCCCTAGTTTGCAACTTGTTGAGCAGTTAGGGCTGGACCTTCTGCCAGCCAGTCATGGGGGATTTTGGGGGCGAGGCTCGAGCTGGGCTGCGGTGCTGCAGCGCTGCCGTCCTTGATCTCTTCTGCATTGGGGGCTGATGTGCTGGCCACTGATTTGCCGGAGGCGGATGCACATGCTGCCATATGCTTTGCTTCCCGGTTTGCTTGCGGCGCTTTCCCTCTCCCGGAGTAGTGTCGCAAGTTTCCATGAAACTTCTCTGAGTCCCATCGGAGGTTATACCCTTGGCAGAGGAGAATGTACGCCGCAACTCAGCCATTGTTGGGGAGGAAGGCTGGGTGGCGCCGAAAACCATGGAATAAGACGCACAACTGAAGCGAGAAAGAACGTCACAGTCTCAGGACATGCTTTGTGTTGCGAAGGTTTGCGACTATCCAGCTTCGACTGGACAAAGGCGTGTGAACCAAGCCTCGTTGACTGCTTCACATTTTTCTGGTATTGGCAGGAAGCACCCTTTGACGTCGCATTCGACATGGTGCTTATGGCGGACCTTCTCTACGATCCCAGTTGTCAGGAGACTGGCAAGACGCGCCCATGTTTGCCATGTAAAGTCGGGGCGTGCCGGCGCTGCACAGGAGGAATTGGTACAATGCTTGGCTGGCTCCGCTTTGCTCTCAACAAGCAACTTTGGTACTGTTTGGTTGATCGACCAACGTTATGACCACTTATAACAGATGGCAGCTATCAGGGCGCAGAGGGCTGCTGGCAAACAGTGCGTGGGGCTTGCAGCGGTGTGGTGCTGAGGTCTGTCATGACGAGGGGCTGGTACTGCTGGCGTTCAAGGACAGATGTAGCAGGCAGAAGCATGGCACCGTGCTCATGGACAGGAACGCCATGTAGCAAGCCCAATGATGGTCAGGAGAGAGATGCGCTGATTGAGTGCTGTGCCCAGCATATGACACAACGATTCCCATGGCAAGTGGCAAAGCAGGTCGCGGTTCTTCCAGCACCTGGTGCAACTTGGAGTGCCGTGACAGCATATGGCGGACATTTTGCGGCATGGCCAGCAGCTGCCGACCTTGCAATGACCGTGCGCTGTGATCAGAGACGATGGTTGAATCCCGGGCTGCTTATCCCAATCTTGATTCTGGCGGGTTTCATGCAGACATGGTTTGGTTGGAGTGGTCAAAGGAGTCAAAAGTCTCACCATACATGAGCGCTAGGGGCATCACTTAGGTCCAGCCTAAGGCTTAGGCTGGACCTAAGTGATGCCCCTAGCACAGGAGGGCTCATGTATTTTCCTTCGGTACTGTTAAGGCCATTGTTCGGAGCGCGGCTCCGCCCTTCTGGCCCTGAGGCCAGTCAGCCAGAGTTTCTGGACATTTCGCCAGAGCTGGCGGAGGAGCGAGCGGCAAGCCAAGTCGGTTCTGAATTGGCTGTGGGTCAAAACCAATGGGATCCCATTTTGGGGTAGGTGCACCACCCAGTTTAGTCATTTTAGTGGGGATTGGGATGTTCACTGGGGACCCATGGCCAATTCTCCTCGAGTGTGGGCCTCTCACGTCTGCATTCGCGGCTGGGCACGGTATTGCGGGACACAGCGGGCAGCTGAATGCGTTGTTTGTCACTAGGGGTCTTGCTCCCACGCCTTGAGGGGAACACCATAGCGGAGGCAAATGCCACAATCATTCAATCATTTTTCCTTGGCTGGCGTTGGTTTTTAACACCTGCGTGCCACGATGGCTAGCCTTTTCATGCGCAATGCCAGTAATACTGTATGGAAATGGACCTACTTTGCTTCGTCAGCAGCCGCTACAATGGGCCCGACTTGCGTAGGGTTCTTATTGCTGTGGCCTCGAACTGGGGTTCTGTAGGGTTCCGTTCCAAGCCATATGCTTGGCACTTGAGCCTGTTCGGAACGCTGCGACCTATCCAGCGCCAGCCAATGGGCGGCATTCACACGTGCCAGCCTCTTTCCCCCCTTTTCCCTGACCCCTATTTCCCTTGTGTCAGCGGTAGGACTTGGAGGTGAAGCAACTTCGCCTTTGCAAGGCGGGAGTTGGCCTTCAGGCACATTTCGAAGGGCTGACTCTGTTCTACTGGCAAGGGATTTCGGGAGAGATTGCCTCACCGCCCTGACATAGGATGCAATGTCGGATCAATAAAACGCTTTGCTGGCAGGTATCCTTCCAAGCTGGCGAGGTCAGCGCTTTTCCAATCCACTGCAATCGAGCATGCGTTTCGCACATGAGGTTGCCGTCATGCGTTTTCATTTTCTACCATGAACCGCAGCTTTGCCGTAGGCTTGCCAAAAAGCATCGGAGGTGGATGGGCTGTACTTGTGATGGAAAAGTGAGCAACCCATCGGCCGAGCACCGACTTGCACAGCATGGATTTGAATCAACGCGCAAGCTGCTCTTTGCCTCGCCTGTCGCGCGGCCTCAGCTGCAGCGGTGTAGGCGTAGGCGTAGAGTTTGGAAGGGCGCCATGAGGTTAATGACCCACAATGTGCTGCAATGTGTTGCTGTCACAGTTGCAGCTGTGAGCGCGATCAGGCTGTGGGCTGAAAGCAGAGTGGAACATGGGATGCCAGGCAACAAGAAGGGCGTGCAGAACGGGTTCCCACTCATCATCAAAGCCACGTCCATGAAATACGAGGCTCTCATGCTGGTGCTTTGAGTGCTGAGTTCTTGTCATTTGGGCCGGCCACCAGCTAGCTGTAGGAGACACCTTTCGACAAGAGCTTTGTGAGCGCCATGATCCCTAAGATCGAGTACCATGCACTACTCAAGGTTGGCAATCCGAATGTGGTGTTTTGGCACATTTGTGATGTGCGCTTGCTTTTCCTGAGCATCGGAAAATTCATCAAGCGTGCCCCGGGTCTCAAGTTCACTCGTACTCCGACAATTCAACTTGTCATCGAATTGTCTACTAACTACAAAGGCCCAATGTGTGAATTGTGGGTTTCCAGCTGTTTGATCAGGGACCGAGCTGGTGAAAGATCTGCCAGGCGGTCTCCGAAGTTCAGCAGTGTCCAAACATCGCGGGCATGGACAAGCCGACGCCTGAGTTGTTTTTTAGGTGACACTTGCAACTTGAAACCCGCCAAGCCACTAGGCTTGGTTCCCTCCCAGTGCTGCCGCTGGCCATGCCAGCAAACCCTGCTGCTTGCCTCAAGCGGATCGCACGCAACCGACTCCCCTTTCGGCGTTTCACTTACTGCTTGACTCATCGGGGTGCGAGTTGCAACGAGCGTTTTGGAGAGAACAACCGAGTTGTGGTGCCCAGACGAAAGGTTGCGGTGCGCTCCCCAAATGTCTGGAGCACTTCAGGATGAGGACGAGGACTTTCTGAGGAGGCTACATGTAAAAGGCTCAGCTGCGGCCGCATTGAAGTTGCATTTAGTAGACTCTCAGCTTGGACGATCATTCTTCTCCTTTGCACAGAGCTTTTTCCTTGTAGGAGGTTTTTTTTTTGCTATACGTGTTGAAGACACTGGTGCAAAGAGAACTGTAGCCACGAGCCCGTCAAGCTGGCTGTGTACCGGCTATGATTTGGCTCTGTGACCCCGACACATTGTAAGCATTTCAGCACGCAGCTCATTGGCAGACTGAGGGGCTTCGCAGACAGGCAGCGTTTGCTAGCGAGAGAGTTAAATTGACCATGCTAAGACTGTACTCTTCGACCTTTCTATGCTAGAGGGGGAGCTGGTTTGCGGCGCCCTGAGCTGTTTCACGCCGGATTGTGCCATGCTGAGATGTGACGCAAAGCTCATAGTTCCATCGAAGGGCCTTTTCAAAGCCAACGTGACAGACATGTACTCAGGTCCAGAGTCAGGCCGAGTGTTTCCTGTAAATGTGCAGGCCTCAAATTCAGGGTGTTGCGCGAACCAGCTCTTGTGCTTTGTACCTAGGGAAGGCATCTGCTTTGAGGTAGCAGGTTTTACATGTCATGCTACTTCCATTTTGTCCGCGCTACGTGTCCTATCCTGCCCAAACCCAAGGATGGCATCCCCAACATGCTGCTCAACGATGATGAGGTGTAAGTCATGTTGGGCCGACTTGTTAACGCACCGAGGGCCTCAGGGCGCTTTGCAAAAAAAACAAGCTTACACAGCTGCTTTGGCACAATGCAGTGGCAAGCTTCTGGGTGATGTACTTTACTGGGGCAGAGCTTGCACGGGCATTGCAATCTTGCCATTTTACACAGTGAGCGCGCTTCCGGCTATAGCTGGAGTTTCTACCATCGGGGATGACGGGCAACGCAGCTGCCAGCAAGCAATCTGAAGTGCAATACCGAACCACCCCATATTCTCCCGATAGGCCAGCGAATCGAGGGAGGAAGTTGCCTAGCATGGATGGCTGCTAGAGCATGCAGACCAATCTTCCTTCGGGCGTGCAGGCGCTTTGCCTTCAGTTCACAGACACGTCCACCAGACCTGGCTGCATTCCTGGCTCTCAGGCCCTCCGCTTGCAGCAGTTTGGATGGAAGCCAGCCTGGGCCAAACCCGAGAGGACCGGAGCAGTGGGATTCTGCGCATGCCTCGCACTTAACGCAGGACAGTCCAACTCGAAGTGGAGGCTCCCGGCTCCCCGGTGTCGGTCTGCATAACCAGGGCGTTGGTTTGCATTGCCGCTTACCTTCGCCTGCCAGGACGAGGAGGCCTGGCCAGAAGCTATCCTTTGTCGCCTGGCGAGGCAGTTGGTTTCGTCTTGCCAGATACCATTCGCCCGCATCCTGGAGCAAATCAGCAAGGCAGGCCCTGAAGAGCCGCAGCTTGTGGTTCAATGAGGGCGCCAGGGTGCTAAGGCTGAGGTCTTCCCCCTTGGCCTTTGAAGCCTATTACCCGCGGTCTCGCGGGTCAGGCAAATGCCAAGCGGAGCGGCTGTGCGCCGAAAGCCTGAGTCTTGAAATCAGTCTTTGTTCGAGGGCAAAATTTCACTGTGAGCAGTTTCAGCAGGGCTCCGCCTTCTGAGATTCTGAGACACACGAGCGACTGGCGATGAGGTGCTTCCCGATGTCAGCGCTTGGGACACAGCGGGGGGCCAAGTGTCCATAGAGTAGCTTTTGCGAGGCAAAAGCGCAACGAGGCAGCTAGGCGGTTCAAGCCACCCCCAAGCAGTTTTGCCGTTGTCACAAGTTGGCCCGGCCCCAAGAAAAAGCACATGGACGTCGGCTTTGACTAGGTCAAACCTGTAAACCCTTTTGGGACGCAGCGCTTTCCATGCAGCACCTGGTGTCATCCTAGCCGCCGTGGATGTAACATGTGGTCTCCAAGTCCAAGAGCCACGGCTCGAACTCTCTCCCGTCAGTCATTGCATATAGTGTCGGGATTGCCCGAGATGTTGAAATGCATCGGTTCACACTGTTTTATATGTTTTATATGTTTGCATGTGTGCAAAGGGTGTTTGCTTTTGAACCATTTGATCATTGAAGCAATGTTGTTGCTCAGCCGTGGCAGGACAGCATGGAGTCAGACGAGCCGGCGCTGCTAAGCAAGCAGCCGCTGCCACAGCTTTTGCAGCCATATGGGTGTGGGTCGAAATTAAACCACCAGGATCACCAGGGGACAGCAGATTTTAGTCCTTGGTTCCATTTACCAGGCTTCTATTTTGGGTACCCATTTTTGACCCACAGCCATGTGGCTATGTCAGAGCTCATGACAGCTATTTGCGATTGGTTTCTTCCCATGAGTGCGGCAGTAGTCCTGCGAGGCATGATGGCGGCATGGCTGCACCAAAAGCGAAGCCCCACATTGCGCCTCCTCGCCCCGTTGGGGAGTGGCCTTGGTCAATATGGTCGCAGGCCGAAATGCTTGCGCTGGCTTGGGCGTTCGGAGAGTTGGCATGATTTGACGTGTGGCAGTGTCAAATGTCTCAGGTTGTGGCAAAATGTCAAAGGTTGTGATTGACAGGTTGTGACATGATTGACATATATATATATATATTGTGGTATTGGCTTGTCTTGCAAGATCGGTGGCTGTGAAGCTGCAATCCGGGTGCAACCGGCCAATCCAGGTCTGCCGGCCTTTCACCCCGGACACTGTGGTCGGGTGTCAGCCTCGGGCCGTGTCGCTAGCGGCAATGGATGGGCGTCAGCCCGAGGACGCTGAAGCCTCGCCAGCTCAACCATTGGGAGGACTGGAGGGAGCCCCAAGCAGCCGAAGCTTCGGAGTGCACGGGTTATTTGGTAATGCTAGTAATCCTCTGCTTGCCAGGAGGCTCGCATTTTCTCTCCGAACAGAACGCCGGGAGCACAACAACAGCATGGATCCTTGCAATGCTCGGCTTTGAGTCTGTTCAGGTTTTGCTTGAAGCGTTTGCCGGGGCGGTTGCCCTATTATTCAAATTATATTTAAACCTGAATTTGAGGTTTTTATGGGAGATTCAGCTTCGAAGTTCTTTTCAACAACAAGCAAAGATTCAGTTTCTTTTGAACTAAGCTTCAGTTTCTAAGTTCTTTTCAGCAACAACAAGCAAAGATTCAGTTTCTAAGATTCAACAACAACAAACAAGTTCTTTCACCAGAATTCAAGAGGTTTTCATAGGAGATTCAGTTTCTAGGTTCTTTCCTCGGAAAAAATCGCTCGATTTTTCCACCGCCCAAAATGCTTTTCGCCAGGTGGCCGGCAGGCCCCAAGAGGGGCGCCCAGCCCGAGTTCTACGACGCCCGCCAGGGCCTGCCATGGCAGCCGGTCAGCTGGAAACACTCCGGCGAGCGCGGCGCTCAGCGCCGCTCAGCGCCGCCCAACGCCGGAGCCCGGATGTTTTTTGTTTTTTTCCCCGAAGATATCGGGTTCGGCGGCAAAGAAGTTGGAGCTGTTGAACTGTTTGGTTGCAAAGGTTAGGGAGTTTGTCGCAAGCAACTTTCACTGCACTGAGACCTCCCCCCTCTAAAGGGGTCTCTTGAGTTAGGCCTGCGCTTTGCAAGGGGATGTAAAAAAAAAGCGTGGCTGCGACAATACAGCAGCCCCTCCGCCAGGATCATGCGACACTTTACAGCTTCGAATGCCTAAGGAGTTTCGGTGGGCCACCACCTCTGAAGCGGAGACCCTGCCAATCACCTAGTTTCCAGCGCAAGCTGAACTGCCCGGAGTTGAAGCCCTGTCGTCGGGACCAGTGCCACGGAAACCAAGCTGCATCCTAGGCTCTGCCGGCATTCGAGGCTCCAAAACGGCCGCTGACCCAGCTGGGCCTTTTCAATTTTCCACTTGGCCACTCCAAGGCGCCCTCGAGCAGAGTTCGGCCAACCTCCGCCGGCTGCTCAACTTCCGGGATGGATGTTTGCCGACCGATTTGGCTTTTGCGATTGGGCTGCTGCATCTGATCACGTAGCGTTTTATACTGCAGCATTCCGTGCTCATGCTTTTTTAAGATATGAACGATTCGTGTTCTGTGATGGTGCTTTGTAGATCCAGTGTTTTGCACAGCCCGAGGCAATCGGCAACCCTTGTAATCCGGAGTCTCCACGATATTCGAGCCATTGCCGGCAACCGCGCATCATGCGGAACACATGGCCATGGATCAAAATCCAAATCGTACCCCAAGTGAACATCCCAATCCCCACTAAAATAGGTTCTGAAATGGGTGGTGAATTCACCTACCAACCAAAATGGGATCCCAAAACGGTGTTGACAACCACGGCCACAGGTGTCAGCTTAGCCCTCCCAGCTTGAAGCCCGAAGCCCTCAGCGCGTCCGGTCACCAGCGTGCGCTATGGCGGTCCGCACGGACCTCACGCCGGGCCACTACCGCGGCTTCGTGCGCCAGGACGAGGAGTGGCCTGAGGACTCCGAGCAGTACCGCGCGGGCTGCGAGATCCAGCGCCTTTGTTTGGATCACTGGTCCAAAAAGCGAACCGACCTTGTGGAACCTTTGTTGTTTTGTTTTCTTGTTTTTTTTTTTTTTTTTTTTCTTTCTATGTTTGCATCACTTGTCCAAACCGAATGGACCTTGTGGAACCTTTTGGGTCTTCTCTTTTTGGTGCTTTTTGCCGGTCATGGCCCCAAAAAGGCGAACCGTTTGCTTCCAAGCCAGTTGGAGAAGTGAGTGTCAGCTACCCCTTGGGCTTTTTGGGCCCGGTGGTTTGGATGCGGATTTGAACGGACCAATCCAAACCACGAATCCAAACCACCAATTGTGGGGAAGCTGATAGCATTTGTAGCTCTCTACATGTGGCTGTGGGTCAAGACCCTGTCCTGGTGAACATCAGTATAGGTGGCAAATGGATGTTCATCCACAAAATGGACAGATGGCTCTGGGAAACAAACCGGGCCTGTTTGTTTTCAGGGTAGCCTTTTTGGGGCTGGCTTAAAGGGAAACCAAAAGGAAGCCAACTTTTTTTTGGGGGGGCTGCCCGGCTCCCCTACGATGGTTTGGTTGGCCGGAGTTGTGAAAGCCAAGCTCGGTCTCGAGGAACCGCAAGCGGCCTCCGCCCGATGAGGTGCCGGGGGATGTCTTCGATCGGCAACGGGTGATCCCAGGCTTCGACCAAGCCCTGATTGAGCGGCAGGCGCTGCGAACATGGGGGCCATGCCTGTTCCACTGGTTTGCTTTCAATCTCTTCCGATGCAGGGCACGTGGTTGTAGTTCCAAGCGCTGTGAATCATCAAACGTTGGATTCCTGCTGTTAACCTCAGTTGTCCAGATTTAATCAAGGTCCCAAAAGGTTAACCTCCTATTTCTGGGTCCTTTGGGAAACTGAGTAGTTTTCTTTGAGCAGGTTTGCTTGGTGCTCGGCGCCGGTGGAGTTGGACAGAATGTGGCGCTCACGCTGGCCCGGCTGGGCGTGCCGAAGCGCAGAAAGATACCGAGGGCCGGTACTGCCTTCGTGTTTTTTTGGTTGCCCCTGTTTTTATGTTCGGCTAGCAGTGGCAAGCGGGTTGAAAGCGCCACGTGTAAGTACTTGCTGAATAGGTAGGGTAGGTCGGACAAGTAATTGTACATATATGGATACATACAAACACATGTAGTCATAGGCGGTGTTTGTGAGAGCGTTTGCTGGGATCGAGTTCCCACAGCTTTGCTATGCTGAGGTTGCTAAAATTATTTTGGTGGACAGAGACACCTATGCGGCCAGCAACCTGACACGGCAGTGCTTGGGCAGCTTGGCAGACGTTGGCCGCAGGAAGGTGGATGTGGCGAAGGATGGGCTGCAGGCCGGATGCGGGCAACGGGCATGGCATGCTGGCAACGGGCATGCTGGATGCTGGGGGTTTGCGTGCCGCCCAGTTTGTTGCAGTTGACTCGCGCGAAGGCTCACAACCTTCGTTCAGAGATTGTGGCTGTGCACATCGATGCGGTCCTTGAGTGGGCTTCGGTGGTGAACCTTGCACGTCAGAGCACAGTGGTCTTCAACGCGATTGACGTCGGTGTGATGTGGGACTTTTGCGTCAACTCCCTCTGCAAGGAATTCGGAATTCCTCTGAGCGCCGGCCAGTCTTTCGGGTGGAAATTCATGACTGTGCCCTGGCTGGCCTGACCTGTTCTGGAATTTGGAAATCTGCGAAGTAGCCAGGCATGCCAAACTGAGGAACTCTACACCGGCCGGCCAGGAGAAGTTTGCGCCTTCTGCCTCTTGGATGCACACAGCCCCAAGGACCTATGTTGCGGCGTGCCACAGGTGAGCGAGTACCAGAGGATGCCCGATTCACAAACGAAAGGCCGGGTAATTAGCAGATTGCCGAAATTGTTCTTCCCCCTTGACTCAAAGGTCACTTGGCTAGCTGCCGAGACAGGATATTGAGGCAACAGGTGTTGCGCTCACCTGTTGGATTGTTGCAGCCCATCCTCAAGGGATGGCTTGAGGCTATGATTCGGTCACCTCCACCTTTGCCGCTGACGAGAGGGCCGTGACGCGTCCGGGCGGTCTCCTGGAACGCTTCAGGACCTTCACGTCGGCTGACGCATCGGCGCAGGAGATCGTGGCTTTCTTGGTCCAAGATCGGCGCCTGGGCTGTTAGGGGTCTGCTTCTTTTTTCCAGGGGATGCGTTTTGGGGGCACCGATGTCTTTTGCAGTATTTTGAAACCGCAGTAGTTCAGACACGTGCCATATGGCTACTAGATAAGCATGGTTGCGGGTTCAGATGCACAGAAAAGCAAACAACAAGCCAACAACACGGTAAAATGCAGCCCAGATCAAGGTTGGTAGGGGACATTAGGAGACAATCCCCGTTTGATTACGATTCCCAAAAGACTCTGAGTAAGTACCAATTCACAAGAGCGATATTTTTTTTGAGTACCAAAAACCACCCTCAGTAAATGCACAATTCATAAATTCAGCAGCTCAGCAACTTTGTCGGGGATTGAAATTCCAAAAACGCCGCGTTCTTTTTTTTTGCTTCTTTTTTTTTGGGGGGGTTTTTTAAAGACCTCAGCAACCATGTCGGGGATTCATTTGTGGTTGAAACAGAACCTCAAGTGTTTGAATCCTCACATTCACAATCACATATTCTCAGGAAATGCAACATTCTCAAAAACACATAACTTTAGAGCCTCAGGCTCAGTCCGCCGACATTGTTCTCTCCCTTTTCTCCTTCTTCCTCTCTGTCTTTTCTCCTCCCCCGTGTGTTCCCTCGTCCTCTGTCCCTCTCTGTCTCTCTCCTCCCCATCCTCCCAATCCTCTCTCACTCACTCACACTCTCTCTCTCTCTCTCCCTCTCTCTCTCTCTCTCCCTCTCTCTCTCTCTCTCTCTTTGTTTCTCTTTCTCTTTCTGTCTCTCTCTCTCCTTCCTCTCTATGCCTCCTCTCTCTCTGTCTTTCTCTCTCTCTCTCCCTCTCTCTTTCTCTCGCTCTCTCTCTCCCTCCTCTCTATGTCTCTATCTTTCTCTACCTCCTCGCTATGCCTCACTCTCCCGACCTCGTGTGTGTCTCTCCCCCCCCCCCCCCCCCGCGCTGCCTCTCTCTCTTTCCTCTCTCTTTCATCTTTCTTTCCTCTCTCTTTCCTCTCTCTTTCCTCTCTCTTTCCTCGCTCTTCTCTCTCTCTCTCTCTCTTTCTCGCTCTTTCTCTCTCTCTCTTTGTCTCTCTCTCTCTCTCTCTCTCTTTCGCGCTCTTTCTCTCTCTCTCTCTGTCACTCTCTCTCTCTGTCTCTCTCTGTCTCTTTCTCGATCTCTGTCTCGTTCGCTGACTCTTTCTCTGTCTCTGTTTCTCCCTCTTTCTCAGTCTCTGTCTCCGTCTCTGTCTTTCTATCTCTCTCTCTCTCTTTCTCTCTCGCTCTCTCTCTCTCTCTCTCTCTTTCTTTCTTTCTTTCTTTCTTTCTTTCTTTCTTTCTTTTTGTCTTTCTTTCTTTCTTTCTTTCTTTCTTTCTTTCTTTCTTTGTTTGCATTGCAGAGTCATGTCCCCCCTGAGTTGCCTCGATTTCCGTGCACTGCACCTTCATGACCCCTGAGTGGTCTTCGTACTACTGGCTTTGCCCTTGATTTCCCCTTCATGTCCTTTTCACGGCTCGTCATTTCCCAGGATGTCCTCGTCATGCCCCCTTCCATTCCTTTCAATTCCCCTTTCATGTCCCTGTCATTTTCTCGGTATGTCCGCTTCATTTTCCATGTATGTCCCTTTCTTTCATTGCCAGTCATTTCCCTATGTCTCCCTTCGCGCCCTTTGGTTTCCTTGTCCTTTGTCTGCCTTTCAGTCCCCCGACTCCCCTGTTCTCATTTCTTTCCCCTTCAGGTCCCTTTCAGTTCCCCTGGTGTCCCTTACATTTCCCTTTGCTGTCCTGTCATAGGTGATTACCGATACCCTGCACATACTTCGAGTCAGTACACGTGGCAGTGGTCATGATGTTGATCTTGGTGGCGTTGTTTACCCCTCCACGACTAGGCAAACATGTCACCAATGGGCCAGCTCAGCAAGCGGCCAGGCAATTCTCAAGCAGCCTGGAGCCTGTGCCTGGCTGATGTGTACGTGTGTTTGTGTTTGGGTGCTGGCATGAAGCCTAGGAACGCAGTACACATGGAGGTTTGCGCATTGCAGCTGCTTGCCCCCAAGCAGGATTTCTGCATGAGTGCAGGGTGGCATGCTGATATCTGCTGTGGAACTGGAGGATATAGGATCTCCGGCTGCAGACAGACTGCGCCTGTGCACAAGCTGACAGGAGATCCTGCAGCTGCGTTGCAGAAGCGAGACTGCAACCCATGCGCGGCGCTGAGTTTGGTTGCTCTGCGTGGCGCTTGACATAGTTGCTGCGTTCCCACGTGCGGTTTTTAGTGACCCACCAAGGTGCAACTTCTTCTTGAGTATTGCGACGGAGGCTCTGGCTATGGTTTGCGCTGGCTCTCCTCTTCCCGTTGCTGAGTATTCGCAACACAGGTGGTCTGGACGGTCGCATGTTGGCCCAAGAGGACTTGGCCATAGCAGACTGCAGCTGAGACTGCCGCAGCTGCACGCTTATGGGAGCATTCGCCAAATGCACTGCAGTAAGGCGCAGCAGCTCACGCGTGGCCTTTTTCACATTCACCAGCAGCGCCCCCAGTTGACTCTGCTTCGAACAAGCCTTATGCGTATGCTTTTCCGACTTTGTTGGCTCTGTACCTTGTGCATCGCGACATTAATCCTGGGAACCTTGTGGTGCTCTGTGGCAGGCATCAAGGGCTAGCATGCTGAGGGCGTTGCAGGCTGCAAAATTTAATGCAAATATGATTGATTCATTGTTTTTCCGATGCCAACATGTACGGCTCCCGGAGACGATTTTTAGTGGAACGTCATCAGGTTGCCGCGTGGCACGTGGGGGAACTCCCCCCCCCCTAAACCCTACGTATCAGACGACGGGCGGGGGGGGGGGGTGGGGTGAGGGTAGGGGGGGTGTTATCCTCCATTCTCTTTTAAGTATCCGACACGCCTCCGCAATGTCGGCGGATTCCCAGCACATCCCCAGAACAACCGAAGCAACCATAGCTGCCATTCATCTTATGATTGAATTTTGTGGGAGGAATGTTAAGTTGTATAATTCTTTTTTTGCATTTACAGGGTTTTTGAACCTTTAGGGAACTTCCCGACATAGTTGCTGAGATTTGTTTTTTGAATGGTGGGATATTTATATTTTTGTTTTCGAATTTATTTATTTAGTTTTATGCATTTACTGACGGTTGGTTGGGACTTTCGTCCCGTAGTAGCTTCTGACAGATTGGGGGTTTGGCCTGCGTGACAAACCATCAACCGACTCCTTCAACTCTTCATATGGAATGTCTTCTGCTCTCATGGGCACTTGGCGACCGCGTATCAGGCAGAGACTTTGCTCCAGACTAAAGATGGCCAGAGAGCAAACGGGTCAGAAGCCATGACTGAGTTGCACAGATTATTCCATGGCAAGTGACGCGCGTGGTTAGGAATACAGTCAAACTCAAACGTTTGTTTGTGTTGTTTTTTGCGGAAAGCATCAGCAGATCCTCCGACCCCCAAAGCTACCCTAACCCCACCCAACCTGAAGCCGCCCTAAACGCAACCTGAAGGTGCCCTAAACCCAACCCGAAGCGTAAACCAGCCCCAAGCCGATTCTAAACAATCCCGCAACCTGAAAACAGGCTTAGCCAGCCCGAAGCCACCCCTAAACTACCCCCTAAACCCGCCCAGCCTAAAGCAAGGCTCCTTCTTTTTGGAGCTGGGTTGTCCTTCAGCAAAAATTGTGGTTCCCGAACACTCCTCTTCAGGGGGGGGCAACATGTCCACCTGGTATCCTCCTTGCCTTGGGTTGTTTTTTGACTGAGATCGGATTCTGATCCCCGAGCCTTGGCGCTCACGCCCGAGGATTGTGGCTCAGCACAACCGCCATTCACGTTAAATTTTAGAGGCTTATCAAGATTTATTCAATGACATTGCAAACGTGAGTTTTGTTGCGTTTAATGTTTGACTGTTACAAAACCAAGCAAACAATTATGAAAACAAACAACCCCTAAACAAGCCTTACATCCACCCCACGCTAAACCCACCCCAAACCAACCCTAAACCAATCCGAGCGCGTGCTTTCGAGCGGATTCGCTTTTCATTTTAAGCAGCACCCAACGCAAAATTGGGCATGTGCAGACTCCGTGCCATGGAAGTTGGCATGCCACTGGAATTCCCACGAGGTGGTTTGTTAGAACAGAAACCCAAGAAAACAACACATTCGACGCAACATTCCATGTGCATCCTTTCCCCGGGAAAGCGGGGGAAGTCAGAAAAAAACGGACAATCCTGCGCCCCAATTCTCAGGGCCTGAGCAATGCGAATTGGCCATGGGTCAAAATCCAAAGCCCGGTTAGCCCCCAGTGAACATCAACCAATTAGGAAGCCTGGTGTTGACCCACTCATTGGTTTTGACAACCACAGCCATTTGGTTTTTGGCGCTGCACTCGGTGGCAGGCAGTTCCGCTGCAGTGGGCCTCAGCTGGCGAAACACGTGGAGGCCTCGCTGCGGCACTGCCAGCGCCAGGCGCTGGGGGATGCCGCTGCCTGGGTGGAGTTCTTGCGGGCGCTGAAGGAGGACCGGACGAAATTCGCTTTACTTGGTTTTTTTCCAATCCTTCAATGCTCCAATGCTGTGCTGCTTTGCTGCTTTGCAGTTTTGCTGCTTTGCTGCTTTGCCATGCTTTGCTGCTTTGCCATGCTTTGCCATGCTTTGCTGTTTTGCTGCTTTCTATGCTTTGCTTGCTTTGCCATGCTTTGCTGCTTTGCCGTGCCATGCTTTGCTCCTGCATAAATGTGTGATTTCCTGCCAGGCTTCCATGTTGCCTCCGTGAGAAGCGATGGAAACGCAGAGCAACGCAGGAGACGGTACGTCGCCTTCTGCCTGGCAGGGTGAGTTCTCTTGCCGATCTGCAGCAGCTCGGTGGCTCATGAAACGTTTTTTTTTTTTTTCTTTGCGTGTTTTGCGTGTCCTCTTTAGCGCCAGGAGATGTGAAAGCAGAAATTTGGGGTTGATCATTGTGCCACACCGGCCCCCACAGGGTAACCTTTTCGCATTGAGTGGTTGAAATATCTTTTTTTTTTGCGGGTTTCCCTGGTGATCCCATGTTCACCGGACCTTTTCATCAACCCCCCCCCATATAGCTTCGATGCATTTCGATGCATCGTTTGATGCTGAGGTTCATTCCTCGATCCCAGCACGCGGAGACGAGATATATTGGCAGCTGGGTATGTCCCTGCCTCTCCTGCGCGGTGACTATGGTTTCTCAGTGGGCTGGCCTCCTCGTAGCTCCGCCAGGGAACGAGGACGTTGCTCAAGAGGTACTGCCTCAGTCCGTGACATTCAACCTAGATCTTGGCATGACAAGTGAGGAGCAGTTGGGCTGCTTGTCGTTTGATTACTTTGCGGCGAAAAAATCCTCGGCTTTTCGTTTTTCTTCAGTGCTGCTTCTTGTGCACCTGCTCCTTTTTTCTTCTCGCTGCTGTGTCAACTTGGCTTTGTTTTGGTGGTGCCAAAAGAACACATCTCATCACCTCCGCATCGCCATCTTTGCTGGGCCTCAGCTGCGCAGACACACTCGATTTGAAATCAGCTCTGCCAAGATCAGAGAAACAATTTGGAGAGCATTCAGAAAGCCCTTCCCTTTTTTCTCTGCGCCCTGTGCGGAGGCTACGAGATGGGCTCCATGGGCATGACCCTGGACAAGGCCGAGCGCCGCTTCTGCCGCGACGCTTGCAGCGGTAGCTGCGGCGTCTGCGCCGCGGCCGCGCAGCTGGCGGCAGAGGAGTCCCTCTTCGTGGGGCGCCTGCCTGTGGTGTTGTGCCCGTGGCCGGGCCAGGCCGACGGACCCGTTGAACATGGGATGACCATGGGGGGAAGGCACTAAGAAGATGACATATGTCCCATAAAATGCGGAAAGGTTACGCCTGGTCATGTGGGGGCCGGTTCGGAATACTGATCCACCCCCAAATTTTGGGAGGGAGAACGAGAGAGAGAGACGAAAAAAGGTCCATGTATACAGGCTTTGCCTCGCATCGGAGCTGGCAGGTGCAGGACCTTCCTGAGCGCTGGTCCGTGGACTCGGACTCCAGCGCTGAGGTCCGACTCCGCCAGCAGCCCATGGCATCGCTGGGCGTGGAGTACGCGAACGCGGTACTGCCGGGGATGCCGGCGACGGATTGGCAGTCCGAAGGGAGCAGAGATGTTTGGTGGCCGCCGGAGCTGAAAGACATGCCCATGCTCAAAGTGCCCCTGACGCTCGGCCTTATTTCCTTGTGTTGACTTGCATATTTCTGATGTTTTGATTTTCTCTTCACTTGGTTTGGGAACCGGCCAATGGGGATGAAGCGATATTGCCGAGGAGCAGCTCGCGTGCAAAGGCCCCCAGTGCCTTGCGCGGAGTTACCTCTGGTATTCGCTCAGCCTTGGTGAAGGTTCGGGGCAAGTGGTTCCGCCTCAAGGGCTGCGGGAATCGAGACGAGGGCTTCCCGGTTGAGAAGGTGGGCAACAGCGGGGAGGAGTCCGTGCGGGGCTGCTGCTTCAAGCACACTACGCAGACAGAGCTGTGCATGACGGATATGGTTGACAAGGTTTTATCGGAAGCGGGGCTGGACTGCGCCAACAAGCCGCTGGGATCGTATTTGTACCAAGCTGAGCCTGCCTGGATGCTGCCAAAGATGACGCGACATTGCGTCGTGTTTGAGACTCTAGGCAACGCACGGCTGGGTGATCATTTGATTGGAGGCCTGCTGCAATTGTTGCCGCTGGTGTCAGACCTGTGCGAGCAGTTGGAGCAGTGTATCCTGCAGGGCCGCGGCTCTGACGAAGTGCTGGAGACCTCTGACTTGGTGTGCTGTGGCATGGCCACCGCAGATGTCCTTGGCCAGCTGAAGCAGAAGGGACTTCGTTTACCCGAGCACGCCCCAGCCGCTGCAAAGGAGGTCGTGCAGGTGCCGGAGGCGCTTCACCAGGTTTGGGAGGCAGCCAGGCAGCGCATGCAGCAGTGGCACTATGACGAGTCTGAGCCATCTGTGATCTTGTGGCTCGCCTGGCGTTTGGGATGGGAATGCGGCGCGACCTTGAAGGCCTTGCATTCTGCAGACATCGCATGGGGCACCTACCCGGACAGTGCCCAAGCGTGAAGCAATTCTCTAGGTTTTGGACGGGAGTTGAATGAGAGTTCCTAGGCGTTTGCTGGGGCACCCGCCCGGATTCGGTCGCCTCGTGTCGCATGTTGCTAGGGAGTGTATGTTTGGAGGCAACTCCTAATGTCAGACCAGAACGTGCCTCTCCTCAGAAACATGATGGAGCCAAGAGGGTCGCGTTCAGTGACTTTGTTGGTCTAGATTCTAGATGTTTTCCTTTTTTCATGGTTTGCAAGGTATGGGCATCCATTGCAATGCGCATCTGAACAACCTGGTGATCAAGCCACCGCACATTGGTCGAATCCTTGGCCGCACGTTGGTCGCTTGTGTTGTGGTAAGCGTCATGTGCTTTCTTTTGATAGGCCAGTCAGCACTAGCAGTCATTGCCAGCCTTCTACAGACATGCCTTTCCTTGAAATCATTTTTGGCTTCGCCCCTGAGCTGTTGGCTTCCTTGTAGTGTGTTTCATAGGTAACCCGCTTAGCTTTCCTCCAAACAAGGCTCCACCATGGCCTTGGGCCTTTTTTGCGGGGGATTGGGGTTTGGATCTTCTGAACTTATGCATGCTGCTGAAAGGAAAATATACTTTCTTGGCGGCCTTGGACTTTGACATGGCCTTCAGCCGCCAAAACTTTCTTCCCGACGCAGTTCCTGGAGGAGGTCTTGGTCTGGAGACCTTTGACGGAATCTTAGCCTTCGAAGCCTCGATGGGCTTGAAGACAGCCCTTCGGACGCAGGGAGCCAACGCTGCAATTCTCTGAGTAACTTTGTTGAAGGCCCCTCTTTTGACAGGTGCATGCCTGAATGGCTACTTGCCCAAGCAGAAGTCATGTTTCCGATTTTCCGAAATTGGCCTTCATGAAGCGGATGTGCTAATGCAGGGCTGTCATGCTGCGCGCGTTCCAGGTACTGTCTGGCAGTGACTTCTCCAACACTGGCGTGCAGAACGTAAAAGCGGCAGCCTCGCACAGGTGGGAGTGAACTCAGAGGATTTACGAGCAAATCCCCGTTTGCAACGGTGCTTTGATCTCATCCACGTGATGTTTGAAAATTGCTTGTATAGTTACGTACTCCATGTCGAGCAAGCAAAGAATTAAATCACTCGTTCTGTGTCATCCTAGGCCGCCTGTAGCCGACTTAAGTATGCCCTTAGCAAATCTGAATATGCCCTGAGGGCAGGGCAAACATATCAGGTGCACAGTAAGATTCGCGTTGAGCACGGCTTTGAGACGTTCTATGAAGCCCTTAACCTTACTAAGAACTCAACACAGCGTCCAAGCTGCAAGATGCATTTTCTATAATTCCTTTCTTTGCATGGCGAGGCTTTTGGAGACGGCCATTCGCGACACAATGGTTACCGCCTACAGCCTGGCATTTGAGGGTGGTGCCGACCTACACGCGCCGCGAGAAGACATGCGTGCTGCGGCCTATGACATCATCACCTTGGCGCTTTGCTTGACGACAGACGTCGAAGGATGAACTTGAGACGTACCCAGAGCCTCGTGGAATGCCCTGTGCTTCTCCAAGCCCAGACGAAGCCGTACGCGAACGCGTGCACGCGAAGTTGCGTGGCCCGGAGACTCGAAGGCAAAAACGCAAAAACGGCGGAAGAGACATCGCGGCGCAAGCTCTCAGACATGCTGACCTTTATTGGTTGTTTTCTTGGTGCTTGGTTGCCCCCCTTTTTTGTTTCTTGTGTTTTCTATTGGTTGTTCGGTGCTTGGTTTCCCCTTTTTTTTCTTGTGTCTTTGAGTTGGTTTGCCATCTGTGAATGCAGCACGGACATGCGGATGCAGTGTGTGTGTGTGTGTGTGTGTGCGTGCAGGCCAAAGCCCCATGCCGCAAGTCTGATGCTAGCCCGGCGCGTCATTCCTGAGGGAGGGCATGGCACATCACCGCCCTGCAAGAGTTTTGTGTCAATGAAGTCATATGGCTGTGGGTCAAAACCGATGGTACCATTTTGGGGTAGGTGAATTCACCTCCCATTTTAGTCTATTTTAGTGGGGATCGGGATGTTCACTGGGGGTGCGGCTTTTTGACCCATGGCCATATGAGCCTTAAACACTGTGCCAGTTGGTCAGTGCGGTCTCTTGCTGGCTGTTTTTCACTTCGGCTTTTGAAAGCTTCGCGGGACCTTGTATGCTACGCCCTTGGACGCATTTTCGGAACTTTGCTGCGAAGGTGCAGTGGGAAAAAGCTAAGCGGTGCAGGTGGCTGGGGGCTTTGATCGCTAGCTGGCTACCCAAGAGTGGTGCAATGCAATCGAGTCCCTGACAAGCGTGTCAAGCTTTTCAGGACCCACAGAGCAGCATGATGATGCCCTTGATGCGGACCGTTTTGACTTGCTGTGCCCAGTCCGCAGGACGGCTCTGAATGGGGGGGCAGAGTTGCAAAACCAAGCGGACAGTCTCATTGAGAGGGCGTGCCACGATATTCCGCGAGCTGCGACGCTAAAGCTGGCGGAAGGGGCGGGGAGATGCAGGCGGGACGTTTCGGGGAATGGAGGTGAGACATGTGAAAGTCCTGCAGCTGCAAGCCGTCGGCACAAGGTTGACCACCAAGCGAGTTTGGCACGGTCACATATCGTCATATTGCCTTGCAGCCAGGCCACACGTCCCACGAGGCCGAGTAGGCCGAATAGGACCTCCTTGCCGGAGGCACCTCATGCATCCATGTGAGCTCCGAGTAAGCACCAGTCATATGCGTGTGTTGTGAGGCTGTGAGGCAGAAGCTGATGGAGATAAAAGGCGTGGCAAAATGTGGCAACCATGCAGTTCCTTTCTGAGTCGCTTGTAACGTCCTTCAAGTCAATAATAGTCAATAGCAATAGCCACTCTTCCTGCTCATTCGCCCCCCAACATGATCTTGGCGAAGGATCCGGGTTGCTTAGACGTGCTTTAGGCAAGATCAACCAAGTGGTGGGCTCTTCTCGTGACGAGCCATCCCATGGATCCCACGGATCCCATGGTGGCCTGGGCCTTGGCATCCTTCGGGCAGGGTGCCTCAAGCACCCAAGCAGGTCCATGAAGAAGTGGTCAATCCCAGATGGGCAGGCCATAGCCCAGGAGACGGAGGAGTTTTGAACCTTTTTCTTGTTTTCCTCTTCTGATTTTGGCCCCTGCAGATGCTGGTTTTACGTTGATTTTTTTTGGACAGGCAGGAAGACCTGAGTCCCGAAATGTCAGGCCGAGCCACGCCCTTGAAACGGGCAGCTTCAGCAGGCCCCCGCCCAGGCCAGGCGCTCGGGCGCCCGCGGCGCTCGGGCGCCCGCCATCCTTCGGTTCACTTGTCAGGTGCTGTCACTCCACCTCCGCCTTGCCGGCGTGCTTGACCGGTTTCTGATTTTTCGTGCGGGGGAACAACTTTTTCGGGGAACAGCTTTTTGGGGGGACAACTTTTTTTGGGGAACTGTTTCTTTCCATCATGAAGCTCGGAGCATGTGCAGGCCGTCCAGGCCACACACTGCTTCCTCGACTCGGTCGGCACAAGCGAGAGCCTGCAACTGAGCATGAAGAAGCGCGGCCAACTCGCCATGTCGCCCCAAGTTCCATCGCCCCCAAAGTCGCGCCATGTCGCGCCATCGGCTCGGACTTTCGGCTTGCGGCTTGCGGCCGCGAGCCGCGCTCGCCCGCTGCTTGTCCCAGGAGTTGGGCCGCCCGGCCTCAGCGCAGTGAGCCCAAGCGCCGGGATGGCCCCGGCCATTCAGAATATGAAAGGGGGCGAGTAATGCCTCGCTTCCTGAGCTCCCGGACTTTTGATTCTTTCTGGGAAGGCCATTTTGGTGGTATAAGTAACAAGTTTGGACTTTTGGGGCCAATCCGCCCAGGAAGTGAGATGCAGCCTTTCTCAAGAGCCGGACATTTGCGCGTGGGTCAGGTACATCCCTCGCCCTCAGTCAGCTCGCCCCCAGTCAGCTCGCCCCCAGTCAGCTCGTCCGCGGGTCGAGGCGACAGCAAGATGT
Source organism: Effrenium voratum (assembly GCA_963377175.1). Lineage (NCBI taxonomy): Eukaryota > Dinophyceae > Suessiales > Symbiodiniaceae > Effrenium > Effrenium voratum. The sequence continues at coordinate 217,351 of CAUJNA010003655.1, read as the reverse complement.
CCAGAGGAAGCTTCCTGGTGAATCAGGGCTCCTTAAAAGATACATTTTGCAACCATTTGAAACATGGCTTTTTCCACCAAAGCAAAGGGAAACCACCATTTACAAGTTGCAATGTTCAGGTGTATTCACCGCATCCGGATCGTGAATTGATGCCAGGTGCAGGAGCCCAAGCTACACACGGACTTCCAGGGCTTGTTGGAGCTGATCGGTGCAAAGGCGCGAGCGTGCCGGAGGTTCAGCTTAGCTGTTGCGGCAGCATGGTTGCTTCTGAGCATTCTGGCTGCAGGCAGCTGCGCGGTTTTCATCGATGCAGCAATGCTTCAGAATGGTTCCTTGGCTGACTGCGTGGCACCGGCAAGGGGATTGTCCATCGCCCATTGAAGGTTGTGAACTTGATATCAACTGGTCACTTTATGACCTCGCACTGTCCAAGCTATTCACTGCACACCGAACGTGGCTCAGTTGGACCTGGACCACAATGGCCGGGTGTGGGCCCGAGTGTGCAGGTGCAATCAAGGCTGCTGAGAGTGACGCATGTCGCCTCCCTCGTGCGAGGGAACGATCTCTAGGGTTGCTCCCGTCGGAATATATGGCTCAAGAACAGTTGACCCACCTCAGTTGATGTTTGGCACTAGCACGCCCTCATCTCTTTCGCAGGGAGAGTTCAACCTGGTGGGCCTACGGGTTAAGAGAAGTAGCTGCTCACATTCCCACAGACTGAGAAAAAAAGCGCAACACGGCCTCATGTTAGCTCCCTTCCGTCCCCCAGTTCAGCGACCTCACTGAGTGCACTTCGTGCTTGGCTCACTTGATGAGTTCCTGGACTTTTTATTCTTTCTGGGAAGGCCATTTTGGTGGTAACTATTATGTTTTTTGATTTGGTGGTAAATATTTTTTAGTGTTTTTTTTTGAGGGGGAGGGGGGGCCATCAACTCAGGACGTGAGTTGAACATGTCCAGCCCAAAGCCACCCGAGCCAATGGAGCAAGTGCATACCCTGCACTTGGACGCGCGGACAGAGCTGCGGAGCCAGTGGGAGCATTTGCGCTCTCAGGTGACAGCGGTGATGGCAGAGAAGGCAAGCGGCAAGCTGCCGTCAATACATCTGGCTATGAATTTCAAGAGTTGGAACCGCCTCACAAGTGGTAGGTGGACATGAATCCGCACCGAATTCTGATGTCCACCAAAGGGTCCCTAATGAAAACTCATGCACAGCCTTGAAATGACCCTCCCCCATTGTGCGATTCAGAGTTCCCATCGAAAGGGTTGAGTTCGCAGCAAGAAAACATCGGCCGAGACTTTGTCGAGAACTGAATGCGAAGACCAATCTATTTGGCTTGCTAGTCAGGAAAAAAACATAGATAAGGAGGGTCATGGAGGGCCTGCAGTAGTGTCAAAATGTGTCAAACAAGAAGCCCTGGCAGACGTTCTGAAGCGGGCTTGTGCGGTGCAGGAAAGCGCTTTTATGACGCTTATAGATCAGTTGCAGCTGCCGGCGCACGACACGACCATTGTCGAGACCGACAGCCCAGAGCAGCTTGGAATGAAGCACTCGAAACCTTGTTAGATCATTCCGCTGACAACTTGCAACGTCATGTCTTCGAGACCTCCACCATGTTCCTAGAGAGAGAGGGAGAGAGAGAGAGAGAGAGAGAGGCAGAGCAGCGGGTCCAAGATATGGACCGCAGATGCTCGTCCTTTCCATCTTCCAGGGCAAGCCATGGGGTCACCCAATCGGGCCGCCCGAGGCCAAGCACCAGTCGCACGAGCCCGGTTCGCGAGGACGGCGCCAGGTTTCAATGGAAGCGATGTGGGTCTGTCCTTCTTTTGAGGGTACCCGTTTTGGATGGGTTTTTTGCGCAGTTTAACCAGGAAACCAGGAGGAGCACCACCATTTTGGGGTTCTGTCCAAGAAAAGAGACGCCCACAATACGTCATAGGTATCATTTTGCACATGCAGCGTGGGTTCAGGTAGCAAAGTGCGCAGGAGTGGTCTACGTTCAGCCCCATTCATTCGGGGGCAATGTTGCGCATGAGCGAGGAGAAGCAGGAGTGCCTGGGAGGCAAAACAATGATTCACGGCAGTCCCACCTTGCACATTCATTTGAGCAGGAGTCCGACGTGACTCGGGCATGTGGCCGTATGTGATGCACCAAGGATGTTCCAGAAAGCCACGACCACTTCGCAGCGGAACTTCAGGCACTGAGTCTAGCCGTGTTTGAGCATAGGTGTCCTTTTTGGTTGTTTTGGTCGAAAGATAGATGGCGATTCCTGGTTCACCTAGTGGTTTAATCATCTACCAGGGCCATCTATTGCCCCTAAACGGACACTTATGGGTTTGAGAACTGTCTCTGAGAAGCAGCAATAAATTGTCAGACGCGCGGCCTAACCAATCAACTTTGCTAGGCCTAGACGTAGCGCAGACATACAATGCCGGTGTTTGCAAGAGAGTCGCAGCTGTGCTTGAAAACACGCACTTCAGTGTGTTTTGTGTGTGTGTGTGTGTGTGTGTGTGTGTGTGTGTGTGTGTGTGTGTGTGTGTGTGTGTGTGTGTGTGTGTGTGTGTGTGTGTGTGTTTGTGCGAATCTTGGTCGCCGCACACAAGACCTTGTCTCGCATTTGGTGTGAGGCACAGCCAGACGTATCGTCGCTACTTGCGGCATGACAGTAAGCTTGGTTACGTCCTTGGGGCAGTTGGCTGCCGAAGCTTGGCGCGTATGAAGCGGTGTATTTCTACATGTTGTGTTTTGAATGCAGCGCTGCACGTTTCTGTAGGCCTGCATGCCCATCCGTGTCCGAGGATCGTGCCTGAACTGGATCGTTGACAAAGCACCTCGCCTTGCAACATGCGCTGCATCGCTGCTTTTGCCACTCCCAATCCGCACTGCAGCTGTAGAGGGCCTCAAAAGCGGCCACGGTGACTGAACTTGGCACCTGGGCACGCCAGTTTTCGCCACGAATTCGGGCCGATTTGCTGCCTAGGTTGAGACGCTGTGGCAGCAGCAGGAGCCCCCACGCAAGGGCTGCCTCGCTTACTTCGTGGATTCAGCTGCGTTCCAGTTTGCTGCCCGGCGGAGAGCGAAAGGAGGGCAAGTAGGAGAATCCAGACAAGCAAGCAAGCACATGTGTGAGGCTGTAAGTAAATCGATGTCAAAGTTGCCTGGGCTTAACATTGCCATGACATGCCACGTTGAAACCTATGTTTGGGCTTAACATTGGGCTGCTCGGCTTGCGGCCGGCACGGCGAGCTTTGGGGACCCGAGGTTACCACAACCGTGATCCTATTGAACTGCCTGACGCTGTTGGCTTCCGCGCTCCTAAGCTCAACGGGCCTCCGTTCCAAATGGCCATGGGTCAGAACCTATGCCTCCATTTTGGGGCGGATGAACGGATGAACACCCATGTACCACCTATTTTGATGTTTATGAGGGGTGCAGGGTTTTGGTGCAGCCATCTCTGCCCGCGCTGCACCTTTTTGGAAGTTTGACCAGGCTCTCGCATGAGTAATCAGTACCTCAAGCTGGCAGGGTAGAAGTGTCATTCACCCAATGCTCTCAGGCAGGGTTCCACTTTGTGACTACCCCAAGATAAACGTAAATTTCAGGGGGGTCCCTTTCGCTGAGAGCCTTGACACCAGGTTTATGTCTGCCTTGAGGCAGTCGAGACAAATCTGGGAAGCTCAGGAATTGGTCTATGGAGAACCAGAGCTTTGACGTCCCCGTGGAGCTGCGGGCCATGGATCTGTCCTTCACCGCCTTCTATGCCGCTTGAAGAGAGAGAGCGCCAGCAACTGCTTTCAGCCGGCTGAACCCCGGCTGGCTGAACTGGCTTTTCCCGGGTCCCTAAGACGAATTGGTTGCACCTGTCCATCTCTTAGCTGTGCATTCCAATTCCCATGGATCTCTTTGGGTCGTTCTGGCCACCTGCTCTACACAGGGCTCCTTAAAAGATACATTTTGCAACCATTTGAAACATGGCATGTTCCACCAAAATAAAGGGAAACCACCATTTACAAGTTGCAATGTTCAGGTGTACACTGTACGGATCCCTGCTCCTTTTTTTTTTTTTTGGGGGGGGGGTCATGCGGAGGTCATTGAGTTGCTGCTCAAGTTCCTGGTTCACCGGCTCTTCCTCTTCTACGGCACAGACTGGAAGTGGAATTGGTTTGCGGCTTGGCAGCTGATGCCAATCGCTTGGGGCCCCGCGCGAGACCAATGTCAAGCCCGAGACCCACAAACAAATGGCTGTGGTTGTCAAAACCAACAGTACCATTTTAGGGGCAGGTGTACCATTACCACCCATTTTAGTCTATTTTAGTAGGGATTGGGATGTTAGCTGGGGGGCAGTCAGCACTAAGCAATGGTTGGATTCGTGCTACCACCAAAAGGGTCGGAACCAGATTACAGTTTCGCGCATGAGGGTTTTGGCGGCAGCCCATTTGCTGCCTGCTCGGTACTTTAGAAACTGATATAAACATAATGCGTAGTTGGGATAGCGTCATGTAAGCCTCACACAGAAGCACATGCACATAGGCACACACACACGTAGACGCACACACACACATACTCACACACACACAGACTCGCTCACACACACACAGACACACAGACACACAGACACACAGACACACAGACACACAGACACACAGACACACAGACACACAGAGACACAGACACCCAGACACAGAGACACAGAGACACACAGAGACACACAGAGACACACAGAGACACACAGAGACACACAGAGACACGCAGAGACACACAGAGACACACAGAGACACGCAGAGACACACGGAGACACACAGAAACACACAGAGACACACACAGACACAGACACACACAGACACACACACAGACACACACAGACACACAGAGACACACACAAACACACACACACAAACACACACAGAGACACAGACACACACCACAGAGACACACACACAGACACACACAGACACACACAGAGACACACAGAGACACACAGACACACACCACACAGAGACACACAGACACACACAGACACACACAGACACACACCACACAGACACACACACACAGCCACACACACACACGCACACGCAGACGCACACGCACACGCACACGCACACACAGACACACACAGACACACACAGACACACACAGACACACACACACAGACACACACACAGACACACACAGACACACACACAGACACACACACACAGACACACACACAGACACACACACAGACACACACACACAGACACACACACAGACACACACACAGACACACACACACAGACACACACACAGACACACACAGACACACACACACATAGACACACACACAGACACACACACAGACACA
>CAUJNA010003655.1:200000-211906 GCA_963377175.1 Effrenium voratum | reverse complement strand
ACCCACCCACCCACCCACCCACCCACCCACGCACGCACGCACGCACGCACGCACGCACGCACGCACGCACGCACGCACGCACGCACGCACGCACATACACACACACATACACACACATACACACACACATACACACACATACACACACATACACACACACACATACACACACATACACACACACACAGCACTTGGCCACCGCATTCAATCACAAGCAGGCCCGCAAGGCAAACGCTTAATCTAGACTCAATCTCTGAAGGACCGGATTCGGCTTTTAAGATATGCCAAGATAGTGTGGGGCCAACCTAACAACTTTGATTTATGACACTGGCAGCCGCTGTCGCGCAGGCACAGCCTGATTAAATGTACGCATACTCAGTCACATCAGTACTACACACGCTTGCAAATCAAAATGCGTGCGCACATACCTTGCAAACACATGAGCGCAAGCGCATACAATCACAGATGCACACGCTCGCCCACACACTTATCTCGAGAGGCTTCACTAGCCGAGATGAAAAACGCAGTCAGTAAAAATGCTTGAATGCAAACGCAAATCAACAGGTCACAACATCGACACCGAACAGGAAGCAACAGCGACAAACAGAAACCGCAAAAGGAATCAGGAAAGAGGGTCAGGAAATAGGCAGGTACGCCGGATTGATCAGATCCGGTATCCACCGAAATGCCGTAGCTTCATTGGACTGGATAGGCAAATCGGCTCCAGTCCCCCTGCTTAACGTCCGTGTTCCAGGACGGTTCACACACACAAGGCCCCGGCGGGGCGGACACGAACCACACAGAGGGAATTCCACCAGGGGGCCGCCAAAAACCCCGCGGCAACAGCAAAAGAATTTCAAGGACAAAAAACCGGGCGCACAAAACCAAGCAGAGGGAATTCCACCAGGGGACCTCCAAAAACCCCCGGCAACAGCAAAACATTTTCAAGGACGAAAAACCCGAGCGCACAAAACCAAACCGAGGGAATTCCACCGGGGGACCGACAAAAAACCCCGCGGCAACGGAAAAAGGTTTCGCAAGGCGTCAATGGTGCAAATGCATGCGAGCACAAAGGGGTTCTCAGAGGTGCCTGTCAAGTGGCCTCATGAAAGTGCCTCATGTGGCTATGCCGATGAATCTGAACTGAACTCATGAATCTGAACTGAACTCATCCGAGACGAAAGCTTCCATAAACACCACGAATTGCAGAGTTGGTGTATGACCAACTCGTCACTGGCGCATGAAGCTTAGGAACCTGAAACCTCGTGGGTGCAGCCTTGCTTCAAAGGCAGGCAGTGCAGGCAGTGCAACGCGCATGAAACCAGCAGAGCACCATTTGGGTGCGGAATACCTTAAGACCTCAAGCTGCAGCCTTGATCGTGGTCAAACGCGCTGAACTGAACTGCAGCTTGAACTTGAACACTTGAACGGTCTTCCCCTCGCAGGGGGCTCCCGCATGTGGCGAGTCCAGCCCACAGCGCCATGTCGGACAGGCCGTGGGTAAACACACTTATCTCGAGAGGCTTCACTAGCCGAGATGAAAAACGCAGTCAGTAAAAATGCTTGAATGCAAATGCAAATCAACAGGTCACAACATCGACACCGAACAGGAAGCAACAGCGACAAACAGAAACCGCAAAAGGAATCAGGAAAGAGGGTCAGGAAATAGGCAGGTACGCCGGATTGATCAGATCCGGTATCCACCAAAATGCCGTAGCTTCATTGGACTGGATAGGCAAATCGGCTCCAGTCCCCCTGCTTAACGTCCGTGTTCCAGGACGGTTCACACACACACACACACACACACGCACGCACACGCACGCAGAAGCACAACAAATGCACACACACACACCAAAGTCAGCACATGCACACCCACAAGACAAGTACAGGCATCCATACTACCAGTACAGCAACACATGCAAAAGTCACACCGAACACAAACGAAAGGCAATCACTGCGGACGCGCTCCCCTTTACTCCGCTTGACCCCTGCAGTGCGGTGCGTGCGTGCGTGCGTGCGCGTGTGTGTGTGTGTGTGTGTGTGTTTCTTTGTGTGTGTGTGTACTCTGCCTGCTCGCGAAAGGAGGAGAGACAAACAAAACCAGGTCTAAGGATTTGTGGGTCCCGCTTTTGCTTTGCTTCTCTTTGCCCTTGCAGGCGAAAACAGCTCCGAACTGAATTGGACGGCCAGGTATGATTGCATTGGCAAGCTCACTTGCAGATTAACTTCAGGCCAGTTGAAGTTTCTCTCATTCTCTGTTTTTGAAGTGGGCGCCGTTGATCCGTTTCTGTTCATGCCGACGGAAAGATACAACCAGCAGACGGGGTCAGCCTGAATTTTCGCGCTGGAAGGCTGGGCTTTCCTTTCCTTTCCCTTCCGGCAAGATCAAAATTAGTGGCACGGGCAGCCTCCAGTGTTGACATGGCCCTGGGAGGCTGGAGCAAATTTCCTGTGAATCCACCTGTGATAAGTGGATGTTTCCCCCACAAGCTGTGTTTGCTTGGTCTAGTGTTTGTTCCAAAATGTCCCCTGATACGGCTGGAGTTGGGGATCGACGGAAATTCCCTGGCTTGGAGTTGGTTGAGTAGTTGATTGCAAGCTAGGTTTTGTTTAGCATTGGAAGATCTGGGGGTCTTGGAGAATTAACTTCTTAGCAGGGCCCAATTATTGAAAGGGGATTGGCTGCAAGCATGCGCGCGCAGATCGCCCCCGCCCGCGCTTTGATCAATCAAAGCGCCGGTCAGCGGCACTCCAAGGATTTCATTTTGGTGCTCCTTGCGGTGCAGGAGCAAGTCTTTGAGCTACTGGTGTCTGACCAATCCGTCAGCCGCCTTTCCTACATGCGGTCACTGCGGGTGGTTCGGCTCTCGAGGGTCCTGCGCTTACTCCGCGCCATCCGCGTGGTCCGCGAGCTTCGTATGATGGTGTTCTCCATCATCAGTTCCTTCAATGCGCTATTCTGGTGCCTGGTGTTGATTACGCTTGTAATCTGCGTCTTTGCCTTGTTCTTCCTCCAGATCTCCACGGATTATTTGGTTTTGGAACGCGAGTCGATAGATGATGCGACCTACGAGCAGTTCCTGTTCCACTTTGGATCTTTGGAGAAGACGATGCGCACTCTTTACTTGGCCACCACAGGGGGGTTTGATTGGGAAAATGCTTTGTACCTGATCACAAAAGCTGGTCAGGGTGGGGGCTGGGCCTTCCTCTTCTACATAGCTTTTTTCAATTTTGCTGTATTTAACGAAGCATAGCTGCACTTCAGAACGCTTCCATATTTGTCTTGCAACCAGGGTATTTCGGAGTACCTGACGTGGTGTTCATCTTGAGCAGACCCCTTGAACCGAGGTTCTGACGGGGATGTTTGTGGATCATGCCATGAAATGGTCGCAGAGCGACAATCAGAACATGATCGCAGAACATCGGAATCAGGAGCTGCAGGACGCTGCCAGGTTGCGGCACCTCTGCCAAGCGATTGATTTGGACAATTGCGGCAGGATCTCCTGGGAGGATTTCGAGGTTTACGTCTCAGATGAATCAGCATTGATCCAAATGGCATCCCTAGGCCTGGAGATCCACGATGCCAAGACCTTCTTTGACATGCTCACCGGCGTGGCGGGCGACCGGTACGTGGATATCGACACCTTTGTCACGGGGTGCATGAGAATGAAAGGCCCCGCCACGAGCATCGACATGCTATCCATGGCCTATGAGATCACGCTGATGCACCGACAAAGCAACAGGATAGAGAAGAAGCTCATGAGCCTTGCCCAGATGCAAAAGAAATTCGACCGATTTGTTGGCGACATGTGTGCGCAGACTATGTCCAGCGTAGGTCAAGGTTACAGCTAAGCTGCAGGCCTGCAATCAATCTCATTTCCGAGCTTTGGCTGAGCTCTCGGGGTTGCACTCCGCTCGATGGCTTCATGTGGTTAGGATCTAGGCATGGCCTCAGTGCTTGACGGTCCGAGCTTGCAGAGGCATCTCACCCTGCAGACAAGTGTCACCGTCGAGGTCCATAGTTGCATCCAGATGCGCGCGAATAGCCGCTTCAAACAAGTGCTGTAAAGGGCATGTCTTGCTTGTCTTGCCAGCTGCTGGACTGCACATGCCTGTAAATTATACATGTCCATGGCCAGCTTGACAAGCTTCTGGTGAACTGTGCAACCACAGAAGTGCTTTGGACTTGTTGCAGATGTTGCAGGTGGAGATCGGCGAGATCAAAGAGCTTCTGCGTATTTTCCACCTTCCAGAGGAGGCCGCGGACCAGGCACGAGCCTTTATAGACATGAGCCGCATGTCCTGAGGTGTGCACTGATGTAGGGCACTGTGCGGGTTATTTTGATTTGGACAGGATTATTGGGATTCACAGGCATTTGTGTCACTTCTGCCAAGCTCCCGTATTTGCTCGACTTTCCAAGAGGCCAACTCATGATCAGTTGCGGCGCGGTTTCATGTCCAATTTATGTCCATGTGCTCAAGAATTGCAAGGGTGCTGGCTTCCGCAAAGCCTGCAGTCCATCCAGTACAGCACTTGGTGAGCGAGCAACCTCTGCACAGGTAGAAAGGCAGCACGGAGACACAAGTTACGCTGCTGTGGGCGGCCGTTTCGAGCAAGTTGTCACAGTACTGATGCCATGCACTTGTTTGTTCAGCCCAAAGCGGCAAATGCAATGCCGAATTGAACAGGGCTTGCTAGTTGAAAGCTTGACGCATGAAATCACTGGCCAGAAGGTTGCCATGGTGTGCACTCGCTCTTTGCCTACTGCTGCGAGACTTGCGGTCTGACACTTAGAAGGCTTTTGCGCGAGCCTTTCGAGCGCTGTTCTTAGCGCACATTGTTTCAGATCTTGAGAATCCTTTCTTCAATTGATTTGCCAGAAATAGCATTAGATGACTGGCATTGGGGTCAAGAGCTGAAGGCTCTTCACCCAAGCTCGCAGAGTGTAGCACAGAGCAATACGGAGAATAGATTAACAACTTGACGGGGCAGTCTGGTCAGTCTGGGCCAATTGGTACAGTCTAGACGAACAGGAGGGGTCCAAGTTCTGCGTTTTGACGCGGGAGAAGTCCTGGAGAAGGGAACAGGGAGCAGCGACTCTGTGCTTTAAAGTTTGTAGGATTCTGAGCATTTAGGAGTGGTAAGTTCGACGTGTCCAGGGCAAGCCCTATACATTGCAGTAAACCACCAGGTTGATGGTTGAACTTTGAACTAGCTGCCCTGACGCAAAGTCCATCAGTGAACCTCACCTCATGCATTGCCAGAAAGCTCAGGCCCGGCTGTTTATTCTCTCTTCCTTTGCCAGGGCGGACAGGCAAGGTTCGCGGCATGCTGCGTTAGGTTCCGTCACCTACAGCTTGACAATTCCAGGAATTTTTGGCAAGGGTTGGGGCAGGGGGCAAGGTTGCCTCATTTGGATGGCCCCATGCTCACATCGAACGGCTGGTCGCTTTGTCAGCAGGCGGGTCTTCACCACCAGAGCCCGAACACGACAACCGCTTCGTGGTGGAACCTGTCCTGCACGTGCATGCGCTTTTGCTCGCAACGAAAGGGCATGTGGCTGGCTTGAGCTCCGTTTGGGCCCAGCTCAGGACGTTGCAAACGAATTGTGGTATGCTGCTGATGACTTGCTCACTGCTGGGCTGGGGCCCCAGCACCATGGACCCTGGACAATCATGTGCGTGGCATCCTAGAAACCCATTTGGGCGTGGGTCAAAATTAAACCGCTAGGGGATCGCAGGTTTTATCCATGTGTCCATTTCCTAAGGTTCCATTTTGGGTACTTATTTTGACCCACAGCCATTTGTTCTAACAAGCAGTGAGAGCTGTTCTGGAGACTCCGAAAGAGAAGGAGCTACGCTGAGTCTTGCCGAGGGCCTTCATGGGTGATGAGGGCTGGGCTGGTCGCGGGGAGAGTCCGGCAACCCTTGGGGCTGTGGGCATCTCCATGAGGACCAACCGTGGTGCCTGCATTTGTTTGTGGGTGGGAGGGAAAAAGATGCTGCCCGTTCATTGCTGCGAATTGTGCTTGCAATTTTCTGGAAAGCTTGTGCCCCTCCAGCTGACCAGGAATGCAGCAGAAGCCATGCTCTTGGCCGATTGGTACAACGTGTGTGGCGAGCTCGAGGTAGCCGGCGCGTCAGGCGCATGCTTGAGAGCCACAAGAAGCTTCACACTAGAACAATTCAATTAAGTAGATGGCTTGTATCTCTCATATCGGCCAACTTGGGTGTGAAGGTGACTTCTATTTTGACGAGCAGGAGCACGTCTATGTCAGGGCGAAACCACCAAGACCTGTGTCCTGTTGGATTTTCAGTTACAGCGCTTGCAAGTGTTTATATGTGTATACGTTACATATGCGTGTGTGTTAGTCCACCACATGTCGGTGCGTGCAGGACTTTTTAGACATCACCACTGCGCTGCCTGGAAGCACGGAGGATGATGACTTCGATGCCTGGGATGCGGATCACGCAGATGCCTCAGATCCAGTGTCTCAGCGCGAGACTGGCGCAAGACGAAGCTCCAGGCCGCAGGTGCCGCGGAGCTGGCGGGTGGCGCTTTGGAGCACCTTGCCGCAGCCATGGCGGACCTCGCAGTGCGTGTGGGCAACGGATCGGTTGCCGGCCAGGCCAAGGTTTTGCAACGTCAAGCCAAAAGGTTGCGCAGCATCTTGTGGACAGCCCGCCTTTGTAGTGGCCCAGGTGTTTTTTTCCATTGGTCGAAGCTTGCCTCAGGGGCAAAGCCCAGCGACCGCCACGGAAACTAAATCTCTAGGGGTTGATTTCCCATTCTTATCAACCATCGTTCTTTTCAAAAACCGGCTGTTTTCCTGAGATTAAACCATGAAAAGACTCCGATCCCTGGAAAGAATGGAAATGGAAGGTACTCCTAGAAAAGAGCTGTCTTTCTGTCAGCACGGCACGCTTTGCAGGCGTTGCTCCGCAGCGCGGAGAACTGGCGGCGCTGCGCGCTGCTCCTGGCCGGCGAGCTGCTGCCAGGCCTGCGGCAAGCGGCAAGCTGCGTTGAGCTCAAGAAGTGGTACCCAACATGGCCAGATGGCTGTGGGTCAAAACTGTATTTTACCATGTGACGTATTTATCAACCTCATTAACCCCAATTGCATGAGTGTCTCACTGGCGTGGCTTCGTTATACTCGCAACGCATGGCTCAAGAAAAGCGCGCTTATCGCAGGGTTGGACGCTGACCCTTCTAGGTTGTTTAACCTGTTCTATAGGTTATCAGCCGTAAGCGGCTCACTGTGCAGAGTTGTACGCTCTCCTGACGGGCCTGCAAGTGATGATCCCTCGCACTATGAGTGGCCAGAGAGCTTTGAACAGTCAAGGCCCCGAATCGCTTCGGTCCAGGAGCGACCGAGGAAGGCCTGGGCGGTCTGGTGCTCGATCTCCTTCGCCCGTTGGATCCGATCGGCATCGGCATGGTGACATCGTCATGTATGACCCTCAGTCCAACCTCGCAAGGGGAAACCCTATGCCGCAGGCTATGAACCAACACAATCAGCATGTTGCAAATGTTCACCTCGACCCTTCGATGACGAACTATCAGCAGTTCAATGCAACCCAGAACAATTGCTGGACTTCAAAGTCAATCTGATGCTATGATGCGGGAAATCTAGATGAATGCGGAACAACGTGCCAATACTCTAAAATCTGAGGGAGAGGCCGAGATGAAGTATCACAGTGGCATGAATACCACCAGCGATCAGGAGAAGCAGATCCAAGAGCTGAGGGCGATGGCTGAGCAGATGATGAACAACCAACAACAACAACAACCTGCCCAAGCTGCTCCGACTGCTGCACCTCCTGCTCAGCAAGCGCCAGCGACTCCATTGGTTGCACCCCCGACACCTGTGGTTGCATCCCCGCCCGGACTTTCCAACTCTTCTTCACACAGCTGGAGGAAGGTCGGGCGCGACCCCTACGGCAAAGATGGATCCGTTCCCGCCGGGGTCGTGGCAGATGCTGCTACTGGAAACGGTGGGCCTGGTGATGATGGAAACGACGGAGATGAAGAAGGGCAAGAAGGGCCGAAGCCGACGGAGGCGACGGGACCCGTCCTCTTCTCCTTCACCCTCTTCATTCTCATCTTCTACAGCGTCTGATGAGTCATTTCGACGAAAGCTACTGAAGCGCTTAGGACCTCCCAGCGATCCGACAACGGAACGCGTTCGTGTAAAGGAAGGTGATCGAGTTCATATCCCCCGTTTCCCGAGACCCGAACAGTTCAACAGAGTTTGGGGTGCTGTTTTTGCTACTTCCGATCAACCCGAAAAGGCAGTTGAGTGGATTGAGGCAACTTGGATCCCTGGTCAGACGGTTGAAGTTCTTTTGTGACTCAGGCATGTTTGTTCATCTCGACGCAAAGCTGGCATCGGCGCTGACGAACATCCTGGAGGGCGACCTCGCGCGGCAAGTCGATATCTTCAAAGAACAAGACGCAAAGGAGAAACCATACGCGAGAGGCCGGCAGATTCTCTTGATTCACAAATATTTCAGCACGCATATTAAGCATGGTGCTATCTACGATTTCGAGGACTTGCTTTCTGTTCAGCTCATCAATGAGGCTTGAAGAATTTCATGACAAGATGGGATACAGTCATTGCTGGTGTGGCAACTGAGTAGAATGAGAAGACCCTCGAGGCACTGTTCCACCGGCAGATCAGGAAATACCGCCCCCTCACTCACGACCCCAACGAGTACGAACGGGCGGAGGAAGGATCGGAGAAGCACTCCTACCAGTTCCTGATCCGGCCACGTCCCATCGTGTTGCTCGACGTCGCATCCCTCATGTGGACAAGCCTCTTTCTTTCCAAACTGTTTCTATCCATCGAACAATCCTGCGGTTCCTGGAGTTCCCAAAGGTGTATGTATTAAGTTTCAATTTGGCCAAAGGCACCTGGCTGTCGCTTTGGGTATGTGAAATCACCAAAGGGTAAGGGGAAAGGCAAGAAGGGCAATTCGCGACCTCAGACCCCCAGGAAGTACCGTTCGCAGAGCCCTCCAGGCTTGAAGCCTCAGGTGTGCAAGTTCTTCAAGGCGAGCCGGCGCGAGAGGGGGAAGGATTCTCCGTGGCAGCATCCAGCAACTTCGAAAGCCACTCCTGCCCCGAAAGCCGAAAAGACCACTAGACTAGTGGGGACACACACAAAGCATCGCCGAGAGACAAGAAGAAGAAGAACAGCAGGCAATCTTCTCGTGATTCAAAAGATTCGAAAGGGTCTTGGTCCCTGGCGTCTCCGCGCCCATGGAAGGGCGGCAATGCAGCAGCGTGCCTCCTTCAAGCAATGGTGCGCGCCGCGACCATGGATTCGCTTGCCTCGTATTCTTGCTTGCCTAGTGTGAGTCACGACATTCTTCAGGGAATGCGTGCAATTCTCGGATTACCAATCCATTGCAGACTATGAGACTGACGGCGAGCTTTGGCCTTACATTGCCTCGCCGAGAAGGTTTGCACAAGAGTTTCCTGTGAACTATGTTCCAAAGTTCAATGAGAGAGCGGTTTCGGATGGCGTGCTCATTGGTGTCATGCATGAAGCTATCGTGCAAGGAATGTTGAAGGGCACAAAGGCTTCATGTCATCGTCAGTGCGATTCTGACTTCGGTTGTGACTCCTGCATTCCCGCAGACCTAACGGCCGTGCTAGAAGAGCCCAAAGATGTTCCTCCGAAAAGAAAGGCTGCTGTTGCTCGACTACCGATGGATTCTTCTCACATTCCATGGGTTGCGGATACTGGTGCCGCTCAAGATTTGCTTTCGAGAGCCGATGGGATGTTTACGAATCACCATGCCCGTTGAAGTTTTCCACTACAAACAGGAACATTTTCGGTACGGAGCAAGCAGATGTCAAGATCAATCAAACCAAGAGTGTCGTTCGGAAATATATATTCTTGATGAGACTCCAGCCGTGCTTTCTGTGGGTATGAGATGCCTGAAAGATGGATATCGTTTTGTTTGGAGAGCTCACAGCAGACCCTATTTCAGGTTACCGGATGGAACGCGCATCAAGCTTGAGGTTAAAGACAATGTACCACTCATTTCTTCTGAGACTAAGAATTCTGTTCCAGCTTTGTCACAGAACATTCCAAAGGTCACGACTTTGAGATTGAGGATGAGGTTTTGGTCATTGATGAAGAGCCCGAAACCTTGGGACAAATGAGGATGATGGGGGTGAACTGGCAAATGAGGACTTCTTGCTCGAAGATGCCATTAGCCAGCCGGAAGGTGAGGTCATGGAGGAAAGTTCTGAAGTTTCCCACGATGAATTGCCCAAGATTCTCGCATCCGATTTCGTGTCGAAGCCAACCGTGAAGGATGCCACTCGTGAACGCGGTGAAGCTGCGTTGCGAGATGAGGCAAATTCACTTCAGACTTGCAATAGAGCGAAGCCGTACAAGTACCCATCAAGACAAAAGGGGGGTCCATTCAAGTCAAGGCTAAGAAATTTGGCGATCATCTGACGGCGGATAATCTTATCACTTTGATGTTGTGCTGCAGAAATCGCCGGCCTGGCCTTGGAAGAAGAAGCTTCGGGGTCCTCGGATACTGGATCATCAGGAAAAGCCTTGCGAGCTCTCTCACGTTCCTCCTTGGTGATAACAAGTCTCCGCTGCTTCCTTGACATAGTTTTCCAAAGAAAGGGTGGAATACTGTCTGGTTTGCTAGACCCCAAACACCTTCGAGAACCCCCCCGCATCGTAATGACCACCCCCTTGTTTGTGAACAAGAGTCTTCAAATCAATATAACTTTGACCATCTCATCTGACGCGGGTCCCTTTGAGGCGGTGTCTTCAACGAGCTTTCCAAGGTTTTCGGCTAGCTCCCGGTCGTCCATGAGATCGTCCTGACCTGGCATTTCTGCCGGCAAGTCTTCTTCTTGAAGTGGCGCATCCAATGCAGCAGGATCAGGCGTCCCGGCATGACACCATTCATGTGCAATAACTGTCGTTCCACCATAGGAGAAGAAAATTCGCCAGCTGGACTTTTGATCTGGTTGACCCTCAATGGAGCTATTGGTTAATAGTCCTTCTCCCGTGAAGGAACAACAAGGAACTCAGCCAAAGAGAGTCAGGATGAATTGTGTATCCCAGAAAGATTCCCGCTCTGGAAGCGGGTTCAAACTTGAAAGGTTTGTTCGTCTTCGGGCCAGTCCAAAAGTTGACTTGACAACCAAGTGGCAAATATGGTCCAGGGAAATCTTCGCAGAAACGCACCTTCCAAGGAGAACAATATCCGGGTGGTGAGTGATATTGTGTGCCATTCAATAATGTCTAGCCGCATGTGGCCAACACGCGCGGTGCAAACCAGCTTGTTCAAGATTCGGTCTCGCGCCCTCGATGGTCGCTCTGACATTTCTTTCTGCAACTGCATTCGCTCTGGAAATGTAACTCGTACTCTGAACATGTTTCCATTCGATGAACAAAGTGTTTGAAAGCCATTGCACGCTGATGTGAGGTTTTCCTCGCCGCGGGGCGCGCGTAACGGAAGTCAGTAGCAACATCTCGAATCACGAGCGCAACCTTTGACTGGTCAATACCAACTTCACGGTCATCCGATTGGAGGATGATGTTTCGAGTGTTCCTCTTATGCCTACTGCACCTTGCGTTGGGAACCATTCAAATGAGAGGACCATTGAGGACTCAGTGAAGATTGTGGTATTGCCCGCAATCTCCGCAATCCCGGGATTGGGCAACATCGTTGCAAAGTTCTCCAAGCCCATAGTTGAATGGAACAACCTTGAAAGTAAGGGCGCATGGGGTTACAACACCGCGCGTGAATGGTTGCAGGTTGTCAAAGAGGCCAAAGGTAGAGAGCAAGCTCTATTTGCAGAACTTGGGTCGGCTCCTTCAACTATGGAAGCAGCCAAAGCCATTGATGCTTATGGGGCGATG
>CAUJNA010003655.1:167500-195000 GCA_963377175.1 Effrenium voratum | reverse complement strand
TAGAGGTTAGGGTTAGAGGTTAGGGTTAGAGGTTAGGGTTAGAGGTTAGGGTTAGAGGTTAGGGTTAGAGGTTAGGGTTAGAGGTTAGGGTTAGAGGTTAGGGTTAGAGGTTAGGGTTAGAGGTTAGGGTTAGAGGTTAGGGTTAGAGGTTAGGGTTAGAGGTTAGAGTTAGAGGTTAGAGTTAGAGGTTAGGCGTGTCAAAAATCCGCCGCGGGACCCCCCCTTCCCCCCTCAGACTCCCCTAACCACCACTTAGAACACGCCTCGCCCCTTTGCAGAGACTAACTTGGCTTTTGCAAAGGGGTCGGCGGATTTTGATCACAACAGCAAACGTGAGTCAGGAAATGCGAAAACGTGAGTCGTGAGTCAAGAAACGCGATTCAGGAATGATGTGGTCAGTGTTTTTGAATTGGCGGTGATGCTGGGATGCAAGTCTGGCACTGCGTGCTTTGCGCTCCGACGCGGCTTCGTGCATCGTTCCTTGATAGCGTCATGGCTCGGATCAAGGAACATGGCGTGCAAAGCTGTTCAAATCAGGGGAGAGGGGAGGCAGGAAGAGACATGCGTGATGCTGGCCGCAATGCAAAGGATGCAGAAGCCACTGCATGCTTTGTCCTTTTGCTTTGTGCATTGTGCCTTGATGTCGTCTTGGCGTGGGTCAAGGAAAGGCTTGTGTTTTAGGGTTTTTAGGATGTTTTAGGGTTAGGTTTAGGGTTAGGTTCACGTTTGTAGGGTGTAGGTTTAGGGCTTTTAAGGTTTAGGTTTCAAGTTTTAGGGCTCAGGCTTAGGGTTCTCAGGGTTTAGGTTTAGGGTTCTTAAGGTTAGGTTTAGGTGTTTAGGGCTAGGGTTTAGGTTTAGTTTCTCAGCGTCTGCCAGGAAGCGGGGGGTTGGGGGGGGGGGGTTGGTCCCCCCTCAGTTTAAAACAAATAAGGACACTAGTGGAACAATGGGTGTGATTGTAAAACAAAATCACAAAGTCGCACAGCGGCCCTATAAACAAGCGGGGGGTTGGGGGGGGGCGCAGCCCCCCCCGAATTAGAAAAGAGGCTTTGAAAGAAGCCTTTACATCGCGATTACAAAAACGAGAACCCCGAAGCCGAACAACCTGACTCACAGTCGTTTCCTGGCTCACGAAACCTTATTCACTTGACTCCAAACTTTTGAGAGGGCCCCGGCACGCTGTTCCTGTCGTTTTTGGTGCCGTTTCCTGACTTATGACTGTCGTTTTCTGACTCAGTCACAACTCCCCGACGTGTTGTTCCTGTCGTTTCCGGGGCCGTTCCCTGACTCACAACACCACATCTACATATTTCTTGACGCGACCCAACCTGTTTCCTGACTTTGACCCACCCGTTTCCTGACTTCGTCCGACCCGCTTCCTGACTCTGATTCCTATGATTCCTGACTCGCCCCTTGCCCCAGAACATGGCCAAAGGGTGGGAACTATCTCATCCAAAATTGACACGGGCCCGCCTACAGCAGTTGGCAGGTATCTAGGATGTGAGCATGTCGTTACGGAGAAGGAGAAGGTTCGTCTTTCACCGGAACATCATCCCTTTGCTCATGTTTTCAATCATGATCTTGAGGACCCGTCCAACAAAACAGCCGGAACACTATCCGGAACGTCATGCACGTTCTGGACGAAGTCTGCAAAGGGTGCAATGGATCCAACCCGGTGGGCTCCATTCACTGTTTTCAGCGCGACACATTGCAAGAACGCATGCCCGATGCGAAGAAACTTGCCCGGGACGTCCAACAACATTGGCATCCCCTCGTGATGGAGCAGATCGAGACTCAGGTTCTCTCACCCAGCACAAAGATGCTCGTGGCAACCGGGGAGGGCTCGGAATCATGAAAGACATCGCGAAGAAGGCCGTACTCAGGAAAAAGGAGTACGGCACCTTGTACGAACGTCTTATAAACGACCGTACACGGCTGCTCGGGGAGACCTAACGCCCTCGGCTCTCGAATTCATCGAGAAGGTGGCCCGTTGCATCATCCCCGGCTTCGAGCGGCGCCGTGCCCAAATATGCTGCACGGCTAACGCTGGTGTGAAAGAAGTCAGCCCCCGTCCACGGTGGTAGGCTTCTGCAAACTGAACGATTTTGCTGCTATGCGCGGGAGCCTGGAGAAGGAACAGCGATACAAGGTCATGGGCTGGACGAAAGACTTCAGCTCAGTCGGATGCCGAGACCGTCCTCGTCGAGCTCCTTTGCTTCGTTGCGAGCGAGATTCCGTTCATCCAGGCCCCGGTCGCAGTACTCCCTGTCACTCCCTTGCCAGTGGCAAGATAGGTCATGGACCCAATCCTACTGGCGCAGCTGGGACCAGTCGTGGGACTCTTGGTGGGAGGATGAGCAGCGCCCATGGAAGAGCTCTCGCAACTGGAACGGGTGCTGAGCGGATGCATGTCCAGATCTTCGGCGGACATCCATTTGCATTTCAAATTTCAATCGATTATATCTAATTGATCATGTTTGCCGAAGACCAATGTACAGGATTGAGTACTGCCTCGCGAAAGCGGTGGCTAGCAGAGGCGGAAGACCTTAACTGGCCGTTGCTTGACTGTCAGGTGCTCATTACCTGCAAAAGGACCTCATGCCTATCGGTTTCATCCCTAACATTTGTCCTCCTGTTTCACCGTCGGTCACGGGGGGTGTATTTTACCATGTGACCCCAATTGCATGAGTGTCTCACTGGCGTAGCTTCGTCATACTTGCTACGCATGGATGCTGACCCTTCTAGGTTTTTTAGCCTGTTCTATAAACACCGTTTTGGGATCCCATTTTGGGGTAGGTGAATTCACCACCCGTTTTAGTTTTTTAGTGGGGATTGGGATGTTCATTGGGGGTATGGGATTTTGACCCATGGCCAGATGGAAACAAAGACCCCGAATGGGCACCCCATGCAAAAGATCTTTGGATCAGCCCCCCGCAGTGCACTGTGCGGTTCTTTGCACTTCCGAGCACGAGCCTCTTGTTTTCTGAGTCCATGTTTGCGCGTTCTTCGCAAGGTGCCGCTTGACTGCTCATCTGAGCGTCACTTCTAGCATAGGTTCATGAGCAGTTCCAGGGCCAAAGTGCCAACTTGAAGAAACGCGGCGGCTTGCACTAGGCTGCGTTGCCAAGTCGGTGTGTCAACCCCATTTGGCGGTTTCAAAGGGGAAATCGGTCGAGAAAAACCAACCAGGTCTCGTGGGTACGCCCGAAAAAGAAAATTCAAGTCGTGAGCTTTCCTTTGGCCTCAGTTCTTTTGCTACTTGGACCCGGAGAAGACCGGCTCGCTGGACTTTCAGGTGCCCTTGCCCGCAGTTCAAAGGAGTGTTTTTTTTTGGCCGGGGGGTTCCGTGTCGCGCTGCCTGGCCAGGTGGTGGCAGACGTGATAGGTCAGTTCATCAAGCCTGGCTACAGGCCGCTGTTGGTTGTGATCCCTTCATCTCTTGCATTGAGCATTTTGGCTTTGTTGCAAGCCCTGGCGTGGGACCACCATCCAATCAGTCGAAGTAATCTTCATCCATTTTGGATTTCAGGCTACTTTGGCTGCTTGGTGATTTGGATGTTATGGCGTTTGTGCTGCTTGCTTCTTGTCCAGCTTTGCAGGCTGAGGCAAGCCGCGTGCTTTCGCGTGACAGATGTGGCAGCTTCCTTCATCGTTTGGCTGACCAAACGCCCTTGCTGATATTTTGGTTCCATGTCGTGTTATTATTCCAACATGTGCATTCTCATTTGTGCCAGCCTGCTACTCTGGCCTTACTTTCCATGAGTTGGGCAGTTCTGCTTACATTCCTGCACCCACTCCTGTACCTTTTTGATGTCAGCCTGCCTTCAGAACTCAGCAGGAAATGAGACCTGATCCTGAGACAACGTCACATCCTTGGCCCTGGTCCGTGACAGGAACAGCGTCGTACACCGCAGCCCTGCCCCTCAAGCAGACGAAGATGGAACCTCAAAGGCCTGGTGCCTTTGTTCTGATGTTACAGTTGCCCGGAGCCAAGGGCTGCCACGCGTGTACCTGAGGTGCTGCCGCGCTTCGCTCATGTTCAGGTGACAGGGGGTGAGGCCCGCGGGCCATGAGGGAAGCAGCAAAGAGCTTAGGAGTGCCTTGGCGAGTTATCTAGAACTATAGCCTCTAAGCTGTGCTTGGACCAGGAGATGGCACAGCGAGAGAGAGAGACAGAATCTATGCGTGGTTGTGCCGCAGCCTTGCTGGCTGCAGCTTCGTGCCGATGGCAAGTTTATTGCCGGGCCCAACCCATTCAGGGAGAGCAATGAATTTGAGAAAGTCAGCACGGCACGGGTGCGACGTCACGGGCACCAAGTTTCTTGCAGGCGTTTGCCAAAGCAGCGAGAAAAACAACAACAACACATGCAAACGTGGAGCACCTCTCTGCGATGATGAGAACTGGCAATGCATGATAGCCATGAGCGACAGGCGTGCTTCAATTCATCGATCTTTGCCGGTTTTTCCATTTGCACAACTTCCACTGCTGCACCGACGCGAGATGTCAGGAGTCCGCCAGCTGACGAGGAGGAGGAGGACGCCCCTCACGCCGGGCCTTTAGCAAGCACAGCCTAGCAACTGGCACAGCAAAACGGGGAGTGCGGGTTGCGCGTGCTTTTGATCTACTGAAACTTGACGCTCCACGGTCGGCGGTTAGTTTCGCTTGTGCAAGGTAGCTTTGCACTCCTTGGAGGCTGAAAGATATGGGGCAGGCACAAGGCACAGGCAGGATTCACGAACAGGTTGGCTGGCAGAGCAGAAGTTGGATGTAGAGTTGCGCTCTCCCGATCTCCCGCGGCTTCGAAAGATGTATGCAGATGAAGAATGTTGCAGAGGGAATTCTGTCAAACACATTGAACCAGCCGGGCTGATGGATGCTAGTTGTGACTGGCATATATTTTTGGGCTCACCCAGATCATCCTAAGCCATGGCCAAAAGCCATGCCTCATTTTCTTGAGTTATTCCAACTCTGTGACCAACCCTTTAATCCCAGTGCCCAAAAGAAACTTCATATGGAAGCTCTGTGCCACCCGATCTTGACAGCCTTTCAAGTTCCAGTGTAATTCTACTTCCATCCAATCCAACAGGCTAGCAATCTTCCAGCCCTTTTGGATGCGGCATCAGCACTCGAGCCGCCGCTGCTTTTTTGAGGTGAGGCACGCCCAACAGAAACGCAGTGGCTTGGCACTTAGAGTCTTTGCTTTGGGTTGCTTCCCTGAAGACGCACAAATCGCGGCTTTTTCGCCTCGCCCGAATACGGCTGCTTTCCAACTACCTTCAGGGGCTCCTAGTTCGAACGCATGGCATGGAAAAAGTTCTAGGTGGCTGGTGGCGCTCCATTGGTGGCTCCTATCAAGAAGTCGTGCGACTCGTCTCCATTGGCTTCCCTTTTGCATGTTTCGCGTTTTTTGTCTTCCGGGGAAGAGTTGGCGTCGAGATGGCTGTGAGATGAGGAATGCAATCATCCGCCCACCCCGGGCAGAGTATGACAGCCGACGATTGGGTTCCTTGGCTTCTACTGCGGGCAACATGAAATCTCTTCCCCCCATTAGATCTCGCCCGGCCCCCCAATTAGATATTGAATTTATAGGGTCCCAGAGGTCCCTTTTCTTCCCGAGCAAAATTTGCCACTTGTCACCGGAGGAGTAGAAATGCAACCTTTGTAGAGGAGTTTGATACAATCTAAAACGGGGCATGCCTTTTTCAGTTTTCAATTGCCTCATGTTTTCCTGTGTGTGGTAGGTAGCAGTTGAACAAGGGAAGTGCTGAAAGTACCCCTTATGTCAGAAGTTTAGTATTGGTTTAGTCTGGGGTCAATGAAAGTCAAGGAGGGCGAGGGACATCTTCGGATGTTCGCCTGGCAAGACTTTGATGAGGGCCGGGGGAAGCGGATTTCATCCCGATCCGCTGGGTCCAAGGCCCGCGGTCCTTCCTCTTCAGCGGCCACCTCTTTCAGCGCCAGGACGTACAGGTCCAGAATCCACGAGGCCAAATGGCCGAAGATAAGGGGCGTCTGGCGTGCGAGCGGCTCCCCCCCCCCTTTGCGTAGAACCTCTCGAAACCCGGGCGGGGTGTTACAAAAGTACAGAAAAGCTGCAAGTCACTACAGGTTGAATGTCAATATCACTGATCGTCAAGACTCCAAACATTCTGTTCGCCCTGGACCATGGAGGCCTTCTGCTGGAATGCAGCTGGTGGAAGCCCGCGCGACCAGAGCTGATCTCCTCAGAGCCATTGCCCTGTGTGGTGCTCCCCTTGGCTTGCGCTTGGATCCCACGCGTCGCGCATCGCGCGATCGGGAATTCCCCTTGCAAGATACTCTCCCTTCCACTGGCACCTGTGGGAGGGTATCTGGAACGCTGGTTTCCTTTGCAAGGGAGCCCCTGTCACAGGGCTCCTTAAAAGATACATTTTGCAACCATTTGAAACATGGCTTTTTCCCCCAAAATACAGGGAAAGTGTTATGTTAATTTCGGTTAGTGTGAGTGAGGGTACAGAGCAACAAGTCCTCCCAGATAGCCCTTGCCAAGTCTCGCCCTTGCAGCGCAAGCCGTCGGCCGAACGAAGGGCTCACAGCCCGTGAAACTTGCCCGAGGTGTGCCTGCATGGGAACTCCTCTTGCAGGCTCGAAGCCCTGCAGCACGTGCGCTTGGCAGGGCTGCTCAGAACAGCCGCGATGGCGATGGGCAACATTGGTGATGATAATCTCAGGTCCCAGCTTTTTGCGAGGTCAATGAAGAGTGCGCGAAAGAGTGATGAACATCTATGTTAGTCGTGAAGTAGCATTTGGTGAAGTTGAAGGCTTTGGGTGCTTGGCTGGTTTTAGAGGTCCTGCCGCGGGGCATCACGCTCTTTGCCTTTGACTTCGCTGGCTGTGGTCAATCTGAAGGCACAAGCCAGCTGCCATGGCACTTTTCCGCGTGGGCTGCTTGAACACACTCCGCGTTTTTGGCGTTCTTCTCTTTTTTTTGGTTTGTGGCAACGTGGCAGCACTTTCTATCAAGCCTTATGCTTGCCCTCGTGCCGGCAAGCATTGGCTAGGCGACTACATCACACTTGGGTATCACGAAAGGGCCGGTGCCTTACAGATTCAATCGACATGGCTCCCTGCCGGTTCTTCTTTGCGCCCACTCGAAGGGATAATGCAAACACTCGTGAGTGGACCCGTGGTGGCACATGGCTGGATCCCCTTGGCTTGGCGAATGTTTCCGCGCGGGGCAGCGCATTGAAGCCTAGGATGATGTCCAAGAGGTGATCAACTATTTGCGCAGCAGTGGGGAGGCAGTTTGCTCGATTGGAGCCTGGTCATGGCGCACATTGTGCTCAACCCTCCACTGCATGTTTAGATCAGGCGTTTCTAGTTGGCATCTTGTTTGCAATATATATTTGACTATCTACAGATGTTGTGTGCGTTCACGAGCGTAAACAGATTGATTGAGAGGAGGGCGGGTTTGCACATTTGGCAAGGTAATTCCAACATATTCTGTTTTCCCAGGGTGGTCTCCTGGATTTACAATCTTTCCAGAACTTGAAAACTGCTGAGTATTGCATGGTTGGGTGCGATGTCCATTCCATCTCTGCAAGCCATGTTCCAACATGTCTCGCTGAAATCATTGCCGGCGTGGGAGTTGACTGAAAGGTTCCTGTATTGGGATATGAAGGGACGGCTAATTGATGTATTGGGCCCCGCAAAAGCTCCGCAGATTTGACCAAAGATAGATGTTGGTCAAAGTTTGGCGTGACTTGGTCACGCATCCTCAAGCGCCCAATTTGCCACATTCAAGTCCTGACGCCTTTGAGTCACAGCTGAGCCACAAGACTGCTGCAATTTCCAGCTGCTCCCGCAGCCACAATGGTCTTCTTTTTTGCACTGAAAAGCAGCAATTTTGAGCTGGAGCTTTCAAGGGTGAAGCTTGACGTAGCTTGTTGTGGCACACTTGTAGTGGAAGCTGCGAAGCTCGAGCGGGAATTGCTTGTTTGAAGGCTGAAGCGGGCGGCTTTCGTACCCCGAAAGCTCCACGATCGGGATTCCGAAAGTCTAACCACAAATATGCAGGCAACCAGTACCCAGCAAGTAGTGTTATGGCATGAGGTTTGTTAAAAGTGCTTGCGCGGAAGTATGCTTCCATTTGCTTGCCTTGCGGAGGTGTCGACCATAGCCCTGTGGGGCCGATCAATGGGTGCAGTCACTGCGTTGCTGCAACTTGGCATTGAGTCGGGGAACGAGAAGAATTGCTTCTGAAGTGGGGGCCAGAATGTTCCTACGCCACCACCATAAATCAGGAGCCTCCTAACTGGCTTTCTGGATTGGTTTGGGGATTGGAGCCCCTGGCTTTTATAGAGGAGAGCCCAACCCACCAATCAGAGGGAAGCTGCATAACGCCCTGGCAGAGCTTGGTGCTTCAAAGGCATGGCCACCGCGACCCCAGCATCGCCGCTTTGGTGCTGGACAGCCCCTTTGCGAGTCTCGAGGTGGTGGTCAGGGAGCTCATTGACGCTTGGCCAATGTCCCGTGGATGGATGCCGTTGGGTACATGGCACTCAAGTGGCACAGGTTCTGGGCGAAAAAATAACCAAGCTGACTGTAAGCACGCTGTAAAAGGCCAAGGCGGTTGGTTTATTGCTTCAACTTGATATCCCCTTCCATAGATGCAGGAGCTGCCTGGGTGCAGCTGTGCACCTGGGAAAGGCCGCCCATTTGGTTGTGGGTCAAAATTACACCACCAGGGGACCGCAGGTTTTAGTCCATGTTTACATTTTCCAATGTTCCATTTTGGATACCTATTCTTGACCTGCAGTTAGGAAAGGCCCATTTGAGAAGCAGCAATGCGCGCCTGGAGTCTGGTGTGGGAAAAGCGGCCCAAGAATCAGCTAGAAAAGATCGATTTTCCCAAATTGTGGATGGCCTGAAGCAGTTTGCTTTTGTTGGGCTATGTGAGGTGCTTGATCTCCTGGACGCTTATTTGGGCACCCCTGTTTCACTTTACATTCAAGGCTGCTGAACGTTTGGCTGGGAACTCAGAAACAAATGCAGTGGGGCTCAGCAAGCCCGGTTAATTGGAGCACGTGAGAAAAGTATGGGCCAGTGCTCCACTGACACGCCCATCGACGGGGCCTTGAACCCGAGACCGCGCGACTTCGCGAGTTCTCGAGTTCTCAGGATCGGATGCCTATCAGATGCAAGCTCAGCCTCTTCGTGAATGCAGCCATTGGTATGGTGCGTCGCTCCGTGCTCAAACGCCTCTTGGCCTGACATGGTTTTCTGTGGTCAAGGCTCGTCAGCATGCTTTGGCCGCGTGCGCATCAGGAACTGGCATGGACATCCTGAAGCTGAAGCCGATCGAGACTCTCGGATTGCAATACTCCTTCGAATCGCGAATGCTTGTCATCGCGGCGGCGCCTGGAACACTCCGGGTTTGTCTCAGGACTGTGCATACCTGTTTCATTCCGGCTCTTTTTATTGCTGGCGCGGCTTGGCGGCAGGCATGCATATGCAGCTGCATAACGGACTGCAATCCATTCCGGCTTTATCCAAATATCATCCACCTTGCTTACATGAAATTGGACCAGAGTAGCCCTTCAGCCTGCAAGAAAGAGTGGAGGGTTGAAGTCCCAACCACGGCCCTTCTTAGAGCAAGCATCATTCCCCTTGGCTGAGAGTTGGTAGCTCTCCTATTGGTAGAGATTGCATTGCCGTGGCTGTCTCCTTCAGACACTTGGCCGAGGTGAACGATGCGCTGATTCACCCACACCATACACATGACCTCCATGAGCAATATGCAGGTGACAAGAGTCTCGGCTTGCTTTCATGGGCCAGGGCAGGAAATAGCAGGAAGGGCCTGCAATCAAGCTGGAAGTTTTGCAACATCGCGGAGTTGTGCCCCTTCAATGATTTGAACTTGACTGTGGCCGGGCACGTTGCCGTTCAGTGCATGTGCGAGCCAAGGAATTTTGTCATGATCGAGGGTGATCATAACTCGGAGAGGCAACGGACCTGGTAAAGTAGCTTTTTCAGAAAGGATGTTGGAGGTTGTGCGGGGTGTTCTGCTATTTGCGCATCTTGCCTCGAAGCCCCGCGTGCCTCTGTTTTGCCACAACCCTTAGGCCTCGGTACTTGGCTGATGGCATTTCAATCTTCTTTTACGCACCTGGGCTGCAGGTTGCCAGGTTTGCAGTTGGCATGTGACTCGACCTGAGGAGCGTCTTTGCTTGCCAGCAGGCGGGGGCTCGCCCGGCCCGGGCGCCCAGCGCGGCTTCAGCTTCGCTCAGGCTTGCCTGGCGAGCTGCCGCCCATCGATATGCCAATTGGAGCCAATGGGTTCCCAGTGGCTGAGGACAGGGCCGGCTTTGCCGGTGCTCACCAGTAGATGGGCGCATCTTTTTTTTGAGGGCACCCCTGTTTGGGATGCTCTTAAAGGGAAACCTACGGGAAAACCCTGATTTGGGGATCCCCTTATTTTAAGACATACTGTTTGCCCGCCTCCGAGTGCTCGGGAGGTGACGTCGCCAGAAAACCCATCCGGAAAAAAACCAGCCATGGCTCCAGCCATGGCGCTGGCGCAGTGGGCGCTGGTTTTCGTGCGACTGGCCGCCGCAGAGTCCGCGGCGGACTTTGTGGACCAGCTGCTGGAGCGGATGACGCTAGAGGAGAAAGCTGGACAGCTAGGCCGGGGATTTTCTTTTTGTTGACCAAGCCGCCGCGTGATGATCCGTGGATGTCGGAAGAATCCGTTAAATTTCCTGCAGACAGTGAGATATGTCTCAGCTTGTCGCGGCCATTGGGACTGGATTGTGGACAGTTTTATGATTATGTTTTCCGGGTTCCAGACTAGTATGTAAGATTAGTCATATGTATGCATTAGAAGGGGTTAGAACTGCCGGCATGCAGATTTAGATGAACATTCTATTTTGACTGTTGCTTTTTGCACATTGCATGGAAAGCGGTAGGTGACTCGCAAAAACAATAACCTTTCAAGAAGAACAACTTAGAGTCAGACCCACCTGATACTGCTCCAATGGTGGCGCAGTACAAGCATAGGCTGGAGTCATCAACTCCAATGTTGGGTGATATTGGGTATACTCAGGGATGAAGCCGTTGCATTTTCCAACTTTCATGTGCAGCCCCATTGATAAGTATGCGGAAAGCAAGACGTGGCACTTCGCGGCGTGCCATGCAGTACCCGCTGGACTGGTACTGATCGCCTTTTTGTTTTTGTTTTTTTTCCCTCTTCCTCCTTACTCATGTCAGACAATGTACGGCAGTCAATGTGTACTTCGTGTAACTTGTGGGGTTCTCGGTTCTAGCGTGTGCTCTTGAACGGGTGCGCATAGCATTTGGTCGACATGTGCGCAGTGCTGATGCTGAGCGAGCAAGAGGCAGAAGCCTGTCCAGGTTCTGGACCTCCCACGCAATGTCAAGACGCATCCCACTTTAAGTAAAATGCAGCGACTCGCGCAACAACAGGTGGCTCAGGCTCACGGCAATATAATGAATAGGCTTTAAGAATTCATTCGACCGCAGCTCATTTGTGCTACTTACTGCAAGGGCGCTGCAAAGGTCATGGCGCAGCTGACAAACTTTTAGGTGGTTCAAGGTGTCTTGCCCGAGCGCCCAGGGGTTTTTGCTCGGCCCGGTGGCTCCGACTTCAACCCTGGCAGCCACACGAAAGACTGGAACGAGACACTTCAGAAGGTCCGGGCAGGACAAGTCAGCGCATTTTTTAATGGAGAGGGGGTCAAGGTGAACCGAGAACTGCAGCGGGTGGCGGTGGAGGAGCGCACATGCACTGCCAAAAGATGTAATCCGCATGCCATGGTCTTGTTTTGACCACTCCGAGATAACATGTGCTTCAATACACAGCTCATCAAAACTTTGTGAGTGCCTCTTCGCGACTCCCAGTGCACGGCTACCTTTGCAATCCTTCCCACCCGTGACAAGTTTCCTGGCACTGTTTCCGCTTCCGAGAACCCATGTCGCAGGAGAGTCGCCTGGGCATCCCGTTGATTTTTGGCGCAGACATTTGGCACGGCATGTGGACCATCTTCCCCATCCCATTGGCGGAGGCTGGCTGGCTTTGTCCAAACAACAGGGGTCCCTATATTTCCTCCTCTTTTTTTTGTGGTTTTAAACATCACCTTTTTTGCCCATTTAAGGTGGGCTTCCCTTCATGGAGGTGATGTTTTTGATGTTTTGAGGGGAACTAACTCGGGAGCCCTGAACCGAGCGGGCGCCTGAGAGAGGTGAACACCTGGCGCACCTCTTCTTGCTGGTTTTCTGAGCAGGGAATGAGGGAATGACCCCGAGAAAAACCCAGCCCCTATGGCTTCCTACAAGGGAATCTCGAGATTCATGCGAACCCTATGGCTTCCTACCAGGGAATCCCATGGAATTTTCTTCCGGTTCCTTCGGTCATCCATCGCAGCAAGTCTGCCCCGAGCCAGGCGGCTTCCTTTGAGCCGGAGCTTGCTCGGCGCACTGCGCGAGCGACCGCTGTGGAGGCCACACGTGCTGGCTTAATGCGGCGCGGCAAGCTGGCAAGCTCCGGGCCCTCAAACCCAATAGAACGGACCGCACAACAAAAAGCAGAACGCAGATCGTTGACTTTGAGCTTGTGCTGATGTTTGGGCTTGTGCGGGCTTTTGAGCTGGGGATGTCTCCTCGGGGAGGGCCTGCCTCTCCGATAGCATGTCCAAAAAGATCAACTCAAAGTGTTAAGCATCTTGGCCTTTTTTCTTTTTCTTTTTCGTGTGTTTTGTTTGTTCTCTTCGTGTCTCTGCGCCTAGGTGGACCTTTGCCCCCATGGTGGACGTGTCCCGCGACCAGCGCTGGGGGCGCACGGCCGAGGGGGCGGGCGAGGACCCGCTGCTGGGCGCGCGCTTCGCGCGCGCTCGCGTGCAGGGCTTCCAGGGACCCAACCTCAAGGCAGAGGCGGGACGTCGCTTTTGACGGGGGGACCCCTCCAAAAGTGGCGGGTCTCCTGGCTGAAAGCAACAAAGAAAAGGGGAGCCCGTCCGAAAAAGAGACTGGTTGGGGGAACCTCCCTTTTGGTGGGTTGTAAAGGGACATGAAAGGAAAACCATCATGTTGGTGTTTCGAAATGGGCGTGTCTTTTCTTAGGGGACCCTCGAACAAATCTCTATTTGATTTAGGTTTCCAAAGAAAACGACAACAAAAAGGGACCATCACAAAGAGACACCCCCCCAACTATTTGTTGGGGCTGCTTTGCAGCCGATCAAAATGCAACAGCTGAATTTTGCCAGGGTTCCATTTGGGACCTCTGTTTTTGAGCCAGGACAGCCTGGCTGCGTGCCTGAAGCACTTTGCTGGCTACGGTGGTGTAGAGGCAGGCCTGGACTACAGCCAGAGCGACATGTCGGAGGCCACTTTCCGAGACGTTCACCTGCCCCCCTTCATTGCTGGCATCGAAGCAGGGGCGCTGACAGTCATGTCTGCTTTCATTGCCCTCATGGGCGTGCCAGCGACTGGGAGCCTTGGCTGTTCATCTCTCGTTAAGATAATTTAGACTTCCTCCAGCACATGGCTCTTGGTCTAAAATGGGGAAATAGCCATAGCCGTGGGTTGCTTCAAGGGGTTGGTTGACTGGCTGGCTGGCTGGCTGGCTGGCTGCCTTCTGGGATGGTTGACAGGTTGGTTGGTAGGGGTGGGTCGCCAGCTCGCCAGGTTTGGAGCTGATTTGTTTTTGCTGCCGGGGGCCTGTGCTTTGTTCCTGGGAGTGGGGATGAAAGCAACCCTGAACCGGCAAAAGGCAAGCCGTGTTCCGCAGTCGCGAGGAACCGCTGGCTCCTGACCAAAGTACTTCGGCAAGAGCTGGGATTTAACGGCTTCGTGGTGACTGACTACGAAGCTGACAAAGAGCTTGTGAATCATGGCTTCGCAGCTGACGCCAGCGATGCGGCGCGGCTTTCTCTGACAGCTGGCTCGGACATGAGCATGCAGTCCGGGATCTACAGGGATCACCTGCCTGATCTTACGACCCGAGGCACTGTGCCGCAAGCAACTCTGGATGAGGCCGTTAGGCGTGTCTTGCATGCAAAGCTCTCGATGGGCCTGTTTGCCAACCCGTATCGTTCTTTGACCCTGGGCCGCGACACTTTGCCGGCCGAGCTGGTGGAACAGCACGACAGCCTGGCTCGAGAAGCTAGCAGAAAGTCGTTGGTGCTGCTGCGAAATGAGCACTCGCTCCTTCCTTTGAAGAGAGGCCAGCGGATTGGCATTGTGGGTTGGTGGGGCAATGACACAGCTGACACAGATGGCGTTGGCGTCTTATGGGGCAACAAGTCTCACTCCCTGAGCCTCCTGGATGGCATGACGGCGGCAGTGGATCCGTCCCTCCTCCGCTTTGAGCCAGGCTCCGGCGTGGAGACTCCGCTGGAGGGGGGCCTTGCAAGAGCTGTGGAGGTCGCCCACTGGGCAGACGTGGTGATCTTCGCAGTGGGTGAATCATCTTCCATGGCGGGCGAGTCGAGGTCTCGCACCAACATTTTGATCCCTGAAGCCCAGCAAGCTCTGGTGGACGCAGTTGCCGCTGTTGGGAAACCTTCGGTGGTTCTTCTGAAAGCTCAGCGAGCTTTGGAATTGCGTGGGGCTGTGCGGGACGCGCCTGCCATCATGGTCGCCTGGTTCCTGGGGAAGATGACAGGCCCTGCCCTTGCGGATGTGATCCTGGGAGAGTTCAGCCCCTCCGGGCGCTTGCCAGTCAGCTTTCCCATCAAAGGAGGCCAGGCGCCGTTCCACTACAACCACATGAGCTCCGGGAGGCCGTGTGCCTGGGGCTCCTCCTTCACCAATTGCTGGCAGGATGCTCCCAACCGGGCCTTGTATCCCTTCGGCCACGGCCTCACCTACAGCCAGGTGCCTGTGGGTCAAAATCAATGGGATCCCATTTTGGGGTAGGTGAATTCACCACCCATTTTAGTCTGTTTTAGTGGGGATTGGGATGTTCACTGGGGGTACGGGCTTTTGACCCATGGCCAGGTGGTCTACGGCGCGGTGTCGGTGCGACCCAAGTTTCTGCCCTGGGACATGCCCCGGGGATTTCTTTGGATCACCTGCAGCGTGACCAACGCCGGCAACCGCACGGTGGACGAGGTGGCCCAGCTGTACATCCGCGACAAAGTGGCCAGCCGCGTGCGCCCCATCCGGGAGTTGAAGGACTTTCACAAGCTCAAGCTGCGACCCGGTGAGGTGCAGGCGCTCGGCCAAAGGAAGAGACAGACCCCAAAAAAACCCTTGCTTTCCCTTGATTCTAACCGATTCTAAACTGGCTCCGACTCTGAGATATTTGAAGTTTGCATCCCTGCACGTCTTATATATATATATATATATTTGCCCCATCCTTCAGGTGGTTTCCTTCACTTTGAGCCGGGAGCAGCTCCAATTCGCAGACGTGCACAGTGGGCTCTACACCGTGGAGCCTGGCCTTTTTGATGTGTGGGTTGCACCCTCGTCTGCTGAGGGCCAGGCCGTGCAGTTCGAGCTCGGGCCAGTTGAGACCTGGATGTGAGCCCTGTGAAGGAGCGTGGTCTCTGGGCCAAGAGTGCCAATTCAGAGACCGGGGGCCGACATGCTCAGAGCCTGCAAGAACTGGCCAAAGATTGCCACTGCGCTCCAAGAGGGAGACCAGTCAGTCGCAAAATCATGCCATGAAAGATGAAGCAGAGTGAAGAAGCCCGCCTGTTTTGGAGCAGCGCAGGAAGACGATGTTGAAGAGCTGCAAGGCCGTGCCCTTAAACTCAGTTGCCCTTGGCAAAGGCGGGCGTTCGGGTTGTTTTTGTTGGCTCCCAGTGTTTTCGCTTCTATTGTTTTCATTCACCTTTGGCAAAGCACTAGTGTGTCGACTTACTCGCGTGAATGCTTCAGAGTGGCTAGCATTTCCCATTGCTTAACCAAGAGCCAGCCGTCACCGAGGCGAGCCTGACAATGCTGCGATTCAGGAGGCAATCCTCATGTCGTTGATGTCACCTGCAGCACGGCTGAATCAGATCTTTAGATTGGAGCTTGAAGTCCAGCCCAGCTGACCATGTGAATTGCAAGCTATTCTCGGCAGCTATGAGTCCACGCCAGTGTGAGTGTACGAAGCAGCTCCTTCCCAACAGCTGTGCTTGATCGAGTCTCGTATCACTGGATCTTCTGTTTGCGTTCTCTGCAAGGGTCTTCCGGATGGCATCAAATTCTGGACGCCTTTCCAAAGCAAATGCTTGTTCCGCTTGATGTTGACCAGTTGGAGCGACGTCGGAGCAATGGCAAGGCATGCGCGTCCAGCCATTGAGAGTTTATCAGCAGCGCAAGTTGAACCATGTGAGCGATTTTCACCATGTCTGTTCTTTTATGGCCTCCACCTTACACATTATGTGACCCATTTCCACCTGTGTTGCTTCCAGCTCTTTTCTCTCTTTCTCTCCATCTCTCTTTATTTGGTTCTTTCTTTCCTGCTTGCTTTCCTTGTTTCTCACTTTTGTCTTGTTTTTTTGTTCTCTCTCTCTCTCTCCTCCAGTCCTCATTTGCCAATCCGCTTGCCATTGCGTCTGTTGGTGAGCACTTGAGGCGCTGCAGGAGCAGTCCTGATGGTGTCATAGACTCGTTCTCACCCAGTGTACAGGACAGCCCTGTGGCTGGACAGCGTGAAGCAGATGCATCTGCTTCACGCTGTTCCTGGCCCGCTGACACGTTTGCATGTGTCTGGACTGGTTTGCGACCAAGTGACGATCTGCTTGGCCGCAACCGCCAGCTCTTGATGGGCACTGCGAACAGCAGGGCCCCCCACCGTAATAGATCTGCTTTTGCTAGGCTCGCTTCGAGAACAAAAGGGTTTTGCTTGCTTGCCGTGGGACGCCGGCCGTGAAAAGATCCTTGGGAGTGCTAACCAACAAGCTGCTTCAGTGATGGTGGCACCAGGAGAGCGAACAGGGCGTGTGCGGGTCAGCGCAAATCCGCGGCAGGTCGACTTGAAGCAGCTTGCAGAGATTGTTGGATCAAAGGCTCGCGCCAAGCTGGGCAGCCCAACGCGAAGAGAAGTTTTCAATCTGGTCTGCTTCTGGTGAGAGGCGTTGGATACTATGACTGTGCCGTCTAGTTTGGGTCAACTGCTGGGTCACAATAATAGGAAGCCTTCTCCCGCAGGGGGGGGGTGGCAAAACACGGCTACGTATAGAAATGACATTGTCCAGCCCCCGAAAGGCGCACTCAAGTCCGTCTTGGCCTGTGCGTGGTAGAGCTGAAACTTCCAGGCTCATTGCGCGCAAAACTGCGAAACGAGCCGAGGGCGAGCCGCCTGATCTTCGGTTGGTCTTTGTACTGCGGTTCCATCACCGTTCCGGGAGCAATAGTCATGCGGCGCCAGACGCAGTGCTTGAGCTGTGTGTGATCCTGCAGCCTTCGTGGCCTCTCCACGATCCATTCTCCGTGTGCGAGTGCAATCTATGAAGCATGTGTATTTGGATTTCTTGTTTGTTTGCTTCCTGGTTTTCCCTCCTGCTTGCCCTCCTGCTTGCTGCCCTGCTTTTGCCGGCTTGCTCACCGGCTTGCTTGCTCCCCGCCCTCAGATGGGTGCCTAGATTCTAGATTGTTTGCATTTTTTGTTTGCCCGCTCTGGCCGACAAAGGCATATGTCAGGTCGAGCTGAAGGCAGTCAGCAGGTAGGAACGAGTACACAGGCGCTTGGCTGGCTGAATTCGTTTGCTGGTCGCTGTGTGTTGCTCGTACTGAGTACGTGCGCCCGGGAAGCTGGCAAGTGAAGCTGCTGAGCGTCTGAGCCGAGCGCCCGCGCTGCCGGGTGTGTCCGCGGGCCCGTGCTGAGCGCATAGGCGGCTAGCCGGACGCTGGGTGTCTTGGGACGGCGCTGGCGCCAACTTGATGACCGTGCTGAGTCCCACAGCACAGAGTCTGCGCGGCTTTGTTGTGACTTGTTCTTTCAGCCACTTGTAGCAACTCTGGATGAGGGTGCTCTGGCAGATTCGCTTAGGGGCTCAAGAAGTTTCTCTCTGCTCTAACTCGGTGTGTTCGACGGCGTCATGACAACTTATTCTCCTTAGTCGGTTCTTTGTGTCCTGGCTTTTTGGACACCAGGGTGTCTTCGTCCCAAGATGTGTTTTTGTCCATTTTGTTTTGGCATTGTACATTTTTGTATTTTTTGGCATTTTGTTTTGGCATTTTGTTTTGGCATTGTGTTTTGACATTTTTGTTTTTGTCCATTTTGGCTTGCACAAGCTCTTTATGATCTGGCTGGTCTTGATGGCGTGTTGCAATTTGGGCGGAGGCTTGATGCCACCCTTGAACAGATGTTGTCAAGAATTGCACGGCGAATGGAAACTAGCAAGTGACGTGAATGCCGAGGTTTGCTAACACGCGCAATGTCTTCCGCGGCCTGGACGAAGCCAGGAACGGATTTGTCACACGCCCCTTGCCAGAATTAGCAAGCCTTGCGACAACGCACTGCCACTTGGTTCCGAGAGGCAACTTTGTGCAAGTTTCCTGCTGCCGTTGCGTACGCAATTTACCAAATGGCTTGTTGTTCCGGCAATGCCAGCGAATCATTGTTCAATATTGTTCAACAAGGGTTGGCAGGTGCTTGCGGACTGCTTTGCTGGCCTATCCTTTGTGCCTGTTTGCTGTTCGGGCTGGTGGTACGCTGTCTCAGGCCCTGAATGCATCCGTTTCATGGAGACCTATGGCTACCCATCCTGTGTCGGACCGGCGCCAAGTGCGGGAGTCGACGTGATGCAGCAAATGAGTATGGGTCAAACTTCAGCTACCAGGATATGGACCGCAAGTCTTGGGTCCATGTTTCCATTTACCAGGATTCCATTTTGGGTGCATATGTATGACCCACAGCCAAATGGAGCACACACTGCGCAAGTTTGGAGACTTTGGGATTGCAGCAGCTCAACTCAAGGCTGTTCACGGAAAAGCTATCCTCCCACCCACAAACGTGGAACCCACCAGAGGGCCCCTGCCCGTTCGTGGGGAACGGTCTTCCAAAAGCCCCACAGTCTGGCTCCATATTATGTTAGTGGGAGGGTGGCTGTGCATTGATGTTTGCCTGCTTTAGGCAATGTTACCGTCCTTTCGTCCTTTCTGGGTGGGTGTGCCGAAGCGAGTTGCATCCGCTCCCTCTTCCGTCCGCTGGCCGAGTTTTGACGCCGCTATCCGCCCATTACATTTAGGGATTGTGAAGGTTGCGGAAATGTCATTTGACCCATTTGGACGTGGTCACTGTTTGCTGCCGCCTGTTCTTAGCATTTGCGAGCAGCTTCATCAATCATTTTCGGATGTAGTCCTTCTTCGGGCCTCAGTAGATTTTGTATATGAGACTTGACCACGATATCGCCAATGTATAGCCAGACACGGCGAGGTTCACATTGTTTGCGTAGTACCGGATGCGCAAGGCGAGCAGGCCTACAACACCCTGCTCCACGAGGGCCAACACCAGGCACAGTTTTGAGTTGCTCATGTTACCTGCACCAAGCCAAGTCCTTTGGTGAGGGTTACAGCGCATTCTTCGCTTCTTCGTCTGCGCTTTCCATTTCAGACTTGGGATGGCCCTTGTAGAGCACTTGCCTTGGTTGCTTGACTGTTCTTGGTGAGCCACCCCACTAACTCTGCGTAATACTCAAGGGTTCCTTGGGCGGGTGACAGGTTGACTTCTCCACATTCGTGCGATTCTTTGGGCCGTACATCCACCCACGGTGGGGGTCTCGGAATATACCCAAGCTGCGGCCACCGCCCCTGGACAGATAGCATGGACGGCAGATTAGAAGCGATCACAGGTCTGGTGAACATTCCACGTCTGAGTTAAATCAACCATGGGATCAAGGCTGTGCGAACTACGTTGTATTTTGTCACTGCGGGCAGAAGGGAGAATATGGGAGAAACAGTTGGGACTTGTGGACAATTCAGGTTTGAAGAATTGGCGCAGCAGCGCTGCACTTAGTGAAAGGCGGTTTGCTGAAGGCAGGGTGGCATTTGGCTCTTGGACATATCTGCCTTAGTGGGTGGTGTTGATTGGCGGTTTGGGGGTTTGACTCCCTGGTTCTTTTAGAGGGTACATGGGAAGCCCTTCCTTAACCACCAAACCACCCATCCACACCGCCGATTGGAGGAAAGCTGATATGCCAAGGCATGAGAAGCGTCACCCCGCACCGGCCGCCCCGGTGGCTCGAGCTGCGACGCCTGCGTCGGCCGGGAGCCCAGGCTTTGGCTCCGCTTTGGCTCGGCCTTGGTTGGGTGCAGGCGCGCTCGGTGTCCCGGAGGCCTCCGACACCAGGCAGTGGCTTAAGATTGGCGGCTGGTTTCGTGCTTGCCGTGGCGAGTGAGGCTCAGGAAAGGGACGTTCCAGCTGAAATGGCTGCGAGTCAACTTATAAGGTCCGGAACAGGGTCCGGAACCCAAATGCGATCCAGCCCTCCGTTCCAGACCTTCGTTCCAGACCTTGCTAGAAACATGTTCCAGACCTGCCGTTCCAGACCTTGTTTATGTATATTTATGTCTAGTTTAGAGTATTGATTCAGATGGTCAGGGGATTTGGCAGGTTATTGACTTCCTCCTTGTTTTGGCAAATGCTGCGCGTTAAAGCTGGTGTTCGAGAGAAGACTGAGGTGCTAACGATGGGTTTTGCTCGTCGGGCTTTGGTGGTTAGGGCTGCGTGGCTTGCAATCGTTGGGACTTGGATGGAATTGGGCAGCGGTCCTGTTGACAGATGTGTTTTTGGAACGGCCTGTCAATGTTAAGGGTCAACCCCATCTTATTC
Organism: Effrenium voratum; assembly: GCA_963377175.1. Lineage (NCBI taxonomy): Eukaryota > Dinophyceae > Suessiales > Symbiodiniaceae > Effrenium > Effrenium voratum. Next base: position 174,235 of record CAUJNA010003655.1, on the reverse strand, counting down.
CAAGCCAGCCAGGGCATTCATTTTTGTGTGTCCTAGCCATTTTGGCCGAATTTTCCCGCGAGTTTGTGCGTAGTTTGGTGCCATGACCCACGTTCTTCGGTCCACCTTTGCAGGTCTTATACGGTTGTGTTTTGCAGGAGCTAAAGATGTATCACATTACACATTGTCGCTTTTCATCAAACAAGGGTTTAGTGCTTAAAGGGAAAGAATGTGTTGCTTTGGCCTTGCTAAACCCTGCAAGGGGTCAGTTTGTGTCATGGCAATAGCACAAACAGCAAACTGAGCGATACGATTCATTTTCTTTCGGTTCGAATCGATTCATCGTTCCTGAGCAGGCCAGCACAACCTCCTGGCAAGAGGGGTTGTGATAAGATTTGAATGTTGAAAGGAAAACAGACCACGAAGAAATGAAGGACTGCCCGAAGCACTCGGAATTTCACCCCTGCTCGTTCTTTGTCGGGTGTGCAAGTGCACTGGCAAAGACTGAAATGGCGTGGAGCAAGAAAGAAGGAGCAAAGGAGCAAGAAAGAAGTAGAACAAAATGAAGAAAGGAGAATCGGTGTTCTGGAACTTTGGTTCGGTTCGGTGCGATGCGATTCCGCCGCCATCGGTTCGATGCGATACGGTATCGGTTCGATGCCGTTCTCGGTCGTCACATTGCTGAAACGACCAAGTTTACAGGCAACTTGCTAGCATTCCAAAGTGCAAGCCACTCGCGTAACCGTTCCAGACGCAGCGGAGCAATTTGCCACCAAGTCCACATGCGCACACATGCCCCATGTAAGTAGCTGCGCTTCTTACGCGGCCCGCCACCCAAGAAGCCTTCAAGGACGACTAGCGCCAGGGCTTTGGAGAGGCCAAAGAAGTCTTTGAATGATGCCCTGGACATGTACATCGGCTTGTGCACCGGTGGACATCGGCTTATGATAGCTAGATTCAGCTGGATTCTAGGTACTGTATTTGCAGGTTCTTGAAGCGCCAGTGCCAGGTCCAGGTCGCGCACGCAGTGCTCGCAGTGCGGCCAGTGCACGCAGAGCCTCTGAAGCACGCCCAGTCGCTGGACAGCCTCCACAATCTCCACTCAAGGCGTGGATGCGTTGAACAGGTTGGCACCGCTTGGTCGTGCGGCTGATTGTGAAGTATCGAGATGCTTTTTCAACAGTGCCCACTGAGAGGGGAATCAAAAGAGAACTCAGAGTCGATGCTGCCCTGTCAATGCTTGCACCCCCGCCTTACCCTCAGGTGGAGGGAAGCACTGTGGCAAAGGACAGCTGATATTTCAACGGTCCATGTCACGCAGATTGCCCGCAGGAAAACGAGCGTTATGAGTACTTCAGCGATGCTGGCTCTACCTCTGCGGGTGGCCGGCTGAGTCAGCAAGCTCACAACCCCGAAGGCTAGTGGCACCAGCTTTCCCATGCGGTGCAGTCTCTTCGTTTTTTTGCACATGTGGCACGACGGCTCTATCAGTAGCTGTGCTCAGGCGCCAGCGCTGGATCATGCCTATCATCAGTACGGCACTTAGGCCTGCAGCAAGCTTGCCATGAGTATGCAGACTGATGCACGCCCACCCCGCCTCCAATACCCCGCCGCCACCTCCTCCAAATTCCTGCAAATCATCATGTTCTTCGATCTCCAGTCACTCCTTTGAAAACCTCTGGGGCCCTCTCGGGTGGGGAGTTTTTTTTGTTATATGGGGAGAGCTGCAAGTTGAAGAACGCTTACTGCCTCTAGTTGTTTGTTTTGTTTTTTTGTTTTGGTTCATTGGCTCAGGATTCAGCCTGGCAGAGGGGCATCCGTAATTTGGGGGATGCATGGCATGCAGGCAGGTTGAGGTGCTGGACTGAAACCAGGAGTTGCTTTGGTCTGCGCATCCGCAGTCCTTGCACCTCGAGTCATTTCCCTGGGAAGTTGCTGAGTGCTTGTGTGGCGTGGCCGGTCCGGGGCATTGAACCCCAGCAGGGGGGTGGCCGACGTGTGTCGGAGGCTGCCCTGAGGGACGGTTTCAGTTGGCCGCAGAGCCCTGCAAGTCGCTCCATCCATTTGGACATAACCCAGGCAACAGCGAGGCAGACGCAATGGTCCTTGCTTGCCCTAAGGTGCCGAGCACAGGTGCAAGCACGGAAAGACTGATGCGGAGGTGGGTGACAGTGCTTGCGCATCAACTGAGTGTTGTGATGTGGGAGCCTTAAATGAAAGCAGTCATCTCCGTCATAAGTGCTGCTGGCAAGTCTCAAGTTCCTGGCTAAAGTTCTCAGCTAAATATGGACAACATGCAGAAGTAAGTCCTGCTTCCAGTCAAATTTTGGTGCAGGTCAGTTCCAGCTCCTCGAGGAGGCCGTGGGGCATGCGTTTGCTCGAAGTGAGAAAGGAAAGCCTTGTATCGTAGAGCTAACTCTGCAGGGCGGCTTCTTGGCGACGGCATCAACCGTGCCCAAGCCCAAGGAAAGTTGGCCTCGGACACTTCGAATCTCACATGGAATTCAGTCAAATATCCATCAGTCTATAGTTAGTTTGGGAGGGACTCACGGGGACACTCATTTTCCCCCGCAAAAACAGGATGTCCTTTGCGGCCGCTCCCTCCTCTCATACATTGGCTCACGAGCTACCTGCTGCTTGAATGGTTTGCCAAGGCACTCAGTAGGTCTGTGGTTTGGCCGGGTGCTGAGTGGTTCGGCCCATGGCCTTAGGCCAACACTCGATCTCAGCATACGCGCTGGCTGAGGAATGGCAACAACTCCCACGCAGTTCTTCAGCAAAAGGCCTGGTGTACTATGGGTGCTGTTGGACCTTCGAAGTGATGCCTGGGGCGACAAGTTGAGTGTGGAAGGTTCAAATTCAGATCGCTCTATCCCAGCCGCACCCTTGCAGGCACGCCCCAAGTCGCCAAGGCCGAGCACGAAGGGGCTGTGCTGGCAGTGCTTGTTTAGGAGGTAATGAAGCAAATGCAAGGGATTGGTAGGGATAGCTGGCCAAGTGTGCAAGACAAGGAGTTGTCATCGAACACTTTGGGCCTTTGTTGTCACCACGCAACTCTTACACTTAGCTGCCAGCCTGTTCAGACCGCCATACATATGTTTGCAGCAAGCTAACCAGCCAGGTTGCGCAGTTGTATTTTCCAGATGTATTGTTCGGGGGCTGGCTGACCTTGAACAAATGGGTGCGGGTCAAAATAAAGCCACCAGGATATGGACCGCAGGTTTTGGTCCATGTTTCCATTTACCTGGGCAAGCCATTTTGGGGTCACCCTACTTTTGACGACCACAGCCAAATCAAGAGTTGCTTTGAGCCTTGCTGAAAGGGGATGGCACGCAGCACTGGCAGCTTGTTCAGGGATCCTCCTGGTCCTCCAGCTCATGTGCAGTCAACGCAGGCATAGCCGGCTTTGTGGATGCCATTCGCCTTTGAATGAAGTGAAATTCTGCCTGATTGGGGGGACGCTGCCCTGGCTTGGCGTTCGACCCCATGGACCCGCGCCAGATTCGTGGGCCCCCGCGGCCGCCATCCAGCAGGAGGCCGCACACAGCCAAAGCTCTGGCCTCGGGGCTCAGGGCTGCGAAAGAATGCCTAGGTTTTCCGGTTAAATAACAACCTTTGGAGCATTCCCGAATGCCGGCCCCCCAATGTCGCTGGCTTGGCAAGGACGCCTAGGAACAGGTCCTGTAGTTCTGCATGGAAGTGTCACTCCAGGTTTTGCATGGGAAGGATTTTTCTCCCTTCGACCGCCCAGGCACGGCTGGATGCGCAGTGGCAGGCATCCGAGGCGCTTTCCTCTCGCCCCGCCACGCCCCGCCCCGCGCCGCTCGCCTTTTTTCCCCGCTTTGGCCAGGACCTCAAGCCCGGGCCTCGGCAAACTTGGGGGTGGCTTTGATTTTTTTTGGCTGGGGGGGGACCCCCAAATTTGTGGTTTCCCTGCTGGTTTCCCTTGAACACCACCAAACAGGGGACCCCCAACTTGTGGTTTTTTTTTCTGGTTTCCCTTTAAAACCTATGAAACAAGGGGCACCCTCAACAAAAAGAAACACCCAGTTGGAGTGAGGCGGAGTTGAAAAGGGGCGTTGGCTTGGTTGGGCTTTCCTTGGCGCACCCTGGTCTGCTTGTGACCTCTGGCGAATACCGCTGACAAAAGCAACCAAGAGGGATTTTCACGGATGTTGTTTCAATGTACCAGGGCAACCCATTTTGGGTACACACTTTTAACCAGCCATAGTGGCTTGGGAGATTTGCAAAGGGGATTGAATCCTAGCTTTGCTTCTTTGCTCAATTTTTGGTTTCTGGACTTAGGAAGTCGGCATCCGGGCACTGCCTCCACTGTGGTAGGCTGGTTGTATGACACTGCCGGGGCGTGGAAGAGGCCTGCCATTTGGCGGTGGTTGCCAAAACCAGTGGCAGTTTGGGGTAGGTGCACCACCCATTTTAGAACCTATTTTAGTGGGGATTGGGATGTTCACTGGGGGTACGATTTGGATTTTGACCCATTGGCCTTTTAACCAAAGACAGCGCTATGCAGGAACGATCAGGGCCAGATGTCGGCTGAGCGCTGATCTCAGCATACAAACTGCAGAGCGGGGAACAGCAACTTGTTCGCCAGCCTGGTTTCCCTTGCGCTCAAAGGTACCTTTGCGACAACATGTCCCACCAGTCTCTGCCTCAAATCGGTGCCAACACGTGCCAAGCTTCAGACGCGCTATGAATATGGCTCGCTGCAGTTGGGGAGTCATCGCTTGACGAAGACAGGAGGAGGCCGGACATTTTTCGTTGTGTCGGATGGTGCAGTGGCTGGATGAGCAGGGCAAAGGCTACATTCATGTCATGATTATATAGAGGAGCGAGTTTTGTGTGACATCATGGTCCCGCGGCAGCAGTTTTGGAGCAGTTAGCGTGACACGAGTCGAGAATTCGTTCGGGCCCCAAATCTGCAAGTCTGGGGCCGGGGTGCGTTGCTTTCATCCTGTAGTGCTCGGCCTCGCCCCGCTTATCCACATGCAACCAATGAGCATGACTAGCCCTAGCTTTTGTTTTTGAGATGGAAGGCAAGCCCTTCATCTTGGTGATGGAAGCGCATGTTGGCCGGACAACTGGGCAATCCATTTTTATGTTCCTCCGCCAAGTTACATTTCTGACCACGAGGAAAGCCAACCACACGGAAAGTGCGTACAGGCCCGGGGAGCTTCTCGGTGGCCCTTGAGGTCGTGAGTTGTTGCTCGCTGCCGACTCCCGAGAAGACTCAGCTGCAATGGCCGATGGCCGGCCGGAGATGCGTTCTGAAGCAACTCGGTTTGTGCAAATGCACCCACGGGTTGCGGGACCGGGCCTGGCCGGAGCTTTTGTGCAATATAGAGAATTGAGTGGCAACATGCCGGCACTCGCAATGGAGTCTTCAGCATGCCAATGGTTTCATGTGAAAAGCCGGCATGTTCAGTCTCGATGTGCTGACCGGTCTTTGCAAGGAATGATTCAGTCCATCAGCCGACTCTGCAGAAAATCAGCTGTTGAGCGGCTGGCGGCCTGGTTGCTTGTAACAATTTGCAAGGAATCTGCAAGGAATCTGCATTTGGAACTCTGGGCTGCCAGTTCCTGCCGGATTTTGGTGGCAAGCTTCTTATTTTTGTGCAGACGAGGCACGGACCCAAGTGTTGTGAAGGGAAACACGGCGCATGACAATCAAGACCACATGACAACCATGTTGCGCAGTTCCGGCAAGATCAGCCAGCGAGAGGACCAGTTTCTCAGTTTCTCAGCCAGACTTGCATGGCGACCGTGCCGCGAAGGCCGAAACTTGGCTTTGCTGCTCGTGTAACACCATGGGAGCTGGAGGCTTCTCACAGCTTGCCTTGAGTAGTCGACTGGCTTCATGTTTTGTGCCAGCTGACTTGGTTTAACAGGGGGGGAAAGCTGTGCCAATTGCAATCGCAGGGTCCTTTGGCCGTTGAAACGAAGTGTCCGTGCTAAAGCATTCATCCCGAAGGGGTGAGTCATGCTTGTTGAGAAGGCACTCGTTTGCCCACTTTCAGCGGCTGGGCTCTGCATGTAGGCTCACGAAGGCATGCTGCCCAGCAAGTTTGGTGGCGCAAAACCTACGCGACGTCTCTTGATCTGTCTTTGACACGCGTCTGTGATACAACACGTGTCCAAGAAGTGATGTCCAATACAGGCGAGGGTTCGAGGGTTGCGCGCATTTGGACTGCGTGCAATCATTGGCCATGAGCACGCCCGTATTTTCTCGCACAAGTCATGGAGGTCTTGCGGGCCCAAACTGTTGTTGTGACGTCAGCGTTGAGACGCGTTGAGTCAAGAGTCCACGAGTGGCCTTGGGCTGCAAAAACAACAAAGGAGTTCGGGGGCCTGGTCCATATTTGACCTCATGCAAGATCAGGGTTGTGGGATCAAGGGGTTTATCCCCACTTCTGTGACACAAGCGAATGGGTCTCTGGGAGGAACTTTTTATTGTATCACAGAATTTGATTTCATTTTCCACAGCCCTGTGTAAGATCATTGCAAAATGTCTGTGGGTCAAACCAATGGTACCATTTCGGGGCAGGTGCACCACCCATATTAGTCTATTTTAGTGGGGGTTGGGATGTTCACTGGGGGTACGGGCTTTTGACCCATGGCCAAGTGGATCCCAGAGCAACTTCAGGAGTCCGTCAGTCAGTGCAAGCGCCACTTTGTGGCTCAGAGCTGCACGGCACCGGCGCCATGTGGCTGCCATGGCCAGCGCTGCTTGGATCAACA
>CAUJNA010003655.1:97500-162500 GCA_963377175.1 Effrenium voratum | reverse complement strand
GTTTTTTGCAGGCGGCGGATTTCGAGACCCAAGGTAAAACGGTGCTTGTTCAATTGTCAGTTCTTCAGAGCTTGTTCTGTTAAAAACATTCCTCTCCAGCGCATCAAGGCATTGAATGATCAGCGCGGACTCAGCTTGAGGCGCAAACTTGAGCGGTACTGGTAGGGTTTTTGCTGCTTTTGCTGGCTTTGCTATGCCGGATTGCTGCTCCTGTCGTTTGTCGCCTGCCTTGCAGGAACCCAGCGTTGCCAGACCTCATCCCTGCTGTGAACTACGGCATAGCTACCGGGCAGTTCATTGGAGGGCGCCTCAGGACAGTGCCAGTGGCATCTTCTAGCCACTGTATCAATCTGCTGACCTGCGATTCTTTGCGTCATACAGATATCCATTTTTATGCCGAAAAACTGACTTTGCGTGGCATGCCAAGCTGGTTGGCTCAGCGAAGTGTGCTGGTTGCCTGCTTATGGGAAACTAGGCACGCTTCCATTGAGCTTCCTGAGGTTGGCGAGCTATGCACTTCGTGGCTGCATCCCCCCATGCAAAGAACGCAGTGGAAGTCGCAAATTTGCTCCTTGAGGCCGGGCGCCTGCACAAGTCACAGGTGGCTTCGCCCACAAATTCGGTCTTCACGCCGCTTGCCGCTCGTTGCTTGATTTCAAGACGTGCTTGATGGAAATCGATGTGAGGCGAGGCTGGGTAGTTGAACGGCTTCGTTGCCGTTGCTTGCCAGAATGTCCTTTGCACAATTCAAATCTTAGCTCCACGCATGCGAGCTCTGTCAAACTTGTCAGTTTTTGGGGTGGAGGAAGGGGGTTAGGGTCAGCCGTGCCAAAACATGTCCCAGGGTTTGGGAGGTAGCATTTCACAAGAACTCGTCAACTCAAAACGCGCCGGGTCCGTGCCAAAATTATAGACAGTTCCGGGCTAGGCATTTCGTCCAGACGGCTCAAGTGCGCAGAATTGTTTAGCACTTCGAACCATGGGCGAAACCCGTGCTGTTTGTGCTGATGGTGCCCGCTCAGATGGCACAGTGCAATCAGGTGGACACTTTGCAATGTGTTGGCTCTTTGTTCTTGACGGGCGCAGCCTTGCCCTTCCTCAACCAAGAATTCTGGATCGCAGCGGCTGAGCAGGCCATATGCCTGAGCACCAAGGGTCTGGGCCCCCAGGTGCGCCTGGCGTTGCGTGATCCCTACGTCTGCATTCAGCTTCAGGCTCCAAGCTGCAGGCAGCAATGTTTCCGGGCAGCAGCTTCCAGACCGTGGCAAGAGCTCCTCGGAAGTCGCACTTTTGGGAACGAAATCGTCCGGCCGCACTTCCCGGCCTTCTGGTCCGCCGCGGAGCTGGGCCTCACCGCGTCGCGCTTCAACGGGACTTGGCCCTGCATAATCCGGTCATACCTTTCTCCGGCGCCACAGTGGGTCGAACCCCCGGCGGTGGAGTTGGGCCTGAGGGCGGGCCGTCAAGAGACCGGGGTGCTGGGTGTCTACCATGACACGGGCCTGGACTTTGGAGGGGCGGTGCTTTATCGGCATGGGGCGAACACCTGGCCTCCCCTCTTCTTACGGCATTACCAGGGGGAGTGGTGCGTGGAGTTGGGCTGGTGCTATGTGAATGGCTGCTTTGGCGCGGCAGGGCCGGTTGGGCCCTGCCACTCTCCCTGGTTTGGTTGTCGCCAGGGCATCGAGGTGTGGGCGGGAAACGGAGGTTGTGGTCAGTGTGAATACAGTCGGCCCTTGGGTTTGGTGATTTGGTTTCCAGCCCAGGGCACGAGACAAACATTGTGCAGACGTTGATGCATTCCGCAGGTGATGTGCCTCAAAGATGGGGCGTGGCACATCCGAGATTGGGTCTCTTCTCATTCCGACCTTGCCCGAACTGCAGAGCAAATCTATGCTGGCTGCTGCCCCGACCTCCGGATCGTTTCTCTTATTTTTTGTTTTGAGAGTCTAATTGCAATGACTTCATAGGCTTCCTATGGGCGACCAATGGTGGCCAGTTGCGTTGGAGCTTTGATTTCTCACTCAGGATGCGTTGGTGACACTCCCGGGAGCGCACCAAGAGACTGCTGGACTGATGCGAGTGCCTCTACTTCTTGGCAACTACGCAGGCGCCGACCGCATGGGTGGCCTTTCCCGAATCTTTCTTCGACTCAACCCAGATCCATAAACGTCCACACATAGTTTCTGGTTGCCTCATTCAGTCGACTCATCAAGAGGAAGGTTCCCGACCAGTCAAGATGCTGATTGACCTTTGGGGATAAAAGGACGGGATTTACACAAGCCGGGCTTTCCTCGTCGCTGTGAGGTCTTGATTCGCGGCAGCTTGTGGTCAAAGAGGTGCATGGCCACATCGAGGAGGCGCCTCTGCAACGCCACATGCAGCTCGGCTAGAAGGCGCTGATTGGGGATCGCGCATGGGAACGCATGTCAACGTGTGCATGAACATATTGGGCAGATATGTGTGACTTGCACGGGGGGCATACCAACTGGGCGCATTTGATGCCTCTAACAGTTTCCCGATGTCAGAGACTAGCTTCCTCAGGATCCTGGTGCGCGTGCCCAAAGCCAGCTCTTCAACCGTGGCCTCGATCTTTGTGCGGATCGGGCGCTCCCTGGGGCATTTGATCCCCGTGGGCGAGCACGAGTCGGGCCTCACGAGGCGACAGTCGCGCACTGCGGTGATGCTGGCGATTAAGCACCAGCTGCCCCGGGCCTCTTGGCCCAGTTGGAAGGCCACGCTGCCCGGCGCCCTGGTGGCTGGCAGCGTCCGGCATCCCTACGCCCGCTGCCTCTCCGCGATTTATCACGCACACGTGGACAAGGCAGAGCCCCCCAGCACAGAGCAGAAGATTCGGATACTGAAATCGTCCTGCGACAGTGGCAATTTCAGCTTCGAGGCCATGTGCTGCGGCAACTTTCAGTACCAATTCTTGTCTTCCCACGTGGGTGAAAGCCTTGAAGACTTGCTGGACAGGCATGATTCTCCACCGCCATTGGCACCACATTTGGAGTGCGGCTTTTGGTGCGGTTGGGAGCCGGGAGGCCTGAAGATCCTTTTTTTTTTTGGGGGGGGGGGCAGCCGAGGACTTCTTCTTTGTCACCGAGCGCCTGGAAGACTCGTTGCTGGCGTTTCGGGCGCGGTGGAACTTGACCTTTGCCCAGCTGTTGCACGTGAAGATCAAGTCCTCCCGGCATCGCCAGTCCTGTGCCTTCCGCGGGAGCCAGAGCTACTTGCCCCAGCGGCCCCCCAGCGAGCCGCCGGTGCTGGCGGCGATTGCGGCATCCAATGCATTTGCAACATCGAACTGGGCGGATCTCCGGCTGTGGCGTGCAGCGAACTCGCGGTTGGTCACCTGGCTGAGTGTTCAATGCTGGAGGTTTGATAGTAGTACCTAGTGCATCCAGCCCTCACCCTTTAATCCCTTTCAGCTTAGCAGCACACAGGAACTGGCTGCAATCAGCTGAGGACGCGATGTTGGCTGAGCAGGACCAGGAGAAGCTAAATCGAGACAGAGCTTGGCTGCAGAAGGCACGGCTCCCAAAGTAGCATCCAGCTGTGATTGGCCTTGCTGGGCTTGGAACTGTAGCGATGCCAGTTTTTTTTTGGCCAGGGGGTCGCTGATGCCCAGCTCATGGTACTCATGTGTTTGCTGGCGGCATTGAGGTGTTAATTATGGCCAGGGATGCCTGCTACAAGCTCACGGCAGAGCTGTGTGCTTCGGCTTCGGTGGACAAAGCATGCAGATCAGGTTTGCTTGATTGTGTTTGCATGCGCAAATGCAAGAGTGTGTGTGTGTGTGGTTGTGGTTGTGGTTGTGGTTGTGGTTGTGGTTGTGTTTGTGTTTGTGTTTTTTTTTTTGTGTGTGTGTGTGTGTGTGTTTTTGTGTGTTTTTGTGTGTTTTTGTGTGTTTTTGTGTGCGTGTTTTTGTGTGTGTTTTTTCTGTTCTATGTGTGTGTGATTTTTTTTTTTTTGAGTGTGTGTGTTTTCTGTGTGTGTGTGTTTTGTGTGTGTGTGTGTTTTGTGTGTGTGTGTGTGTGTTTGTGTGTGTGTTTGTGTTTGTGTTTGTTTGTGTGTGTGTGTGTGTGTGTGTGTGTGCGGGTGTGTGTGTGTGTGTGTGTGTGTGTGTGTGTGTGTGTGTGTGTGTGTGTGTGTGTGTGTGTGTGTGTGTGTGTGTGTGTGTGTGTGTGTGTGTGTGTGTGTGTGTGTGTGTGTGTGTGTGTGTGTGTGTGTGTGTGTGTGTGTGTGTTGTGTGTGTGTGTGTGTGTGTGTGTGTGTGTGTGTGTGTGTGTGTGTGTGTTTGTGTGTGTGTGTGTGTGTGTGTGTTTGTGTGTGTGTTGTGTGTGTGTGTGTGTGTGTGTGTGTGTGTGTGTGTGTGTGTGTGTGTGTGTGTGTGTGTGTGTGTGTGTGTGTGTGTGTGTGTGTGTGTGTGTGTGTGTGTGTGTGTGTGTGTGTGTGTGTGTGTGTGTGTGTGTGTGTGTGTGTGTGTGTGTGTGTGTGTGTGTGTGTGTGTGTTTTGAATGTGTGTGTGTGTGTGTTTTTGTGTTTTTTTTGTGTCTTTTTTTTTTTTTGTGTGTGTGTTTTTGTGTGTGTGTGTGTTTGTGTTTGTGTTTGTGTGTTTGTGTGTGTGCGTGCGTGTGCGCGCGTCTGCCTGAGGGCACATGCGTGCTTGCGCAAGTACGTATGCGTGCGTGCGAGTGCAGTGCGTGTGTGTCTTACCCAGGCATCGACTGTCTTCACGAGGACGGGATGGACTAGACAGGCAGAGATCGGCATGTGCAATTGGGGAGGGGGGTCTCCGCAAGCAATTGTGCTTTGGATTTTTCTTCTCCCATGTTTGTCCTTGTTTGGGCTTGTTAGACTTGAAGTGACACCCAGTGTCCTCAGCCTCGGCCATGACCCTCCTGACAGTTGTGACAATCACTGACCGGTGCTTCATGATGGCTCTGTGCTTGAGTTGTGACAGGCTGTCACCTGAGTACCTTTTGGGACTCGTGAAGAATGGGGTATAAATGCATTATGTGCCGAATATATACTTATTGACTTATTGAGATCCATATTAGCAAGTGGCGTCTTTGCAGCCTGGTAGCAACTATTAGTGGACAACAGTGACCATTAGGAGTCGTTAAGGACAAGAGCTCTTGTCTTTCTATATATGTCTGGCCCTCGTATGGCTCCGATTCCAGTTAGAATCTGCTGTTTTGTGCAGGACATTGGCTGTGCTCAAGACTGCTTGGACCTGGTTGCTCAAAAGATTCGCGTCTTCGTCGGCGACACCTGATACGCGCTGGTGCAACGCGAACATTTCCTGACTGCGCTCCAGAGCCCCCGGCGCCGTGGAGTGCGCGGGCTCGGCAACGACGCCGCATACGGAGGCAGCGGCTAAGGAGGTCGAGGCTGCATCTCAGCTGGTCGCTCTGAGCGCTGCAAGCCACAGCCATGAGGTTCCATGGTGGTCAAGAGTTGCCGTGCGACGCGAGCGAGGCACAAGAAAAAGCAGGCCCTAACAAGCACACTGTCTACATGATGGTAGCTATCCCATAGTGCACCACTGTCTTCCTTCACGATGGTTTCCCGTTTTAGGGCTGCATGTGGGCATGCATGTCCAATCGGCAGATGGATTCTCCCTCGCAGCAAGCTTAGCATCTTGTCCCGGCCTTCCCCCAAAACATGTAGTCCACTGGAAGTTTTTTCAGGGCGCTTCCCTGGTTTGAAGGGAAACCACGGGAAATGTGCGGAAGTTGGGCATGTCGGGCAGTCTGGGCAGGCCAAAGCCGACCTCACCTTGAAGGACGCTAGTGGGGGAACTCCGCTGCACGCAGCCGCCCTCATGGGTCACATGGACATTGCTGCTGGGACCTGCGTGAGGGGATGAAGAGCTGTTGGGGGGACAGGCGTCCAGCTGTAGGAAGAAAGGTTGGCTTGTTTTGCCAGGCTTTCTACATCAATTCATGTCAGCCATTCGGGGGAAAGTTGCCGCATGTGTTGCGAGTGGACGTCGGGCTCAGTGTTTGCTATGGCGTCACATGAGGCACGGAGCAGGATCGTGTGGGCAGAGTGTTCCGTGGGGATTTGCGGGTCATGCAATGCACCGCGTGACCTTCCCTGGGAATTTGCCTAGCTGAGACTACAGTGCTGCATATGCGTACGTGCCATTGAAGCAATGTCTGCAATCGCACTTTGCGGTGGTGGTGTGCAGTCGGAGGGCTTTGTTGGCGAACACGTCTGCTCGTACGGCCTTGCGTTTCCTTGCCAGCTTCCATGGTGTGATGTTGTTGCACCCTCAGCCAGAAGCAAACAATTGGCAGTGATTTTTCGGATGACAGGGGTGCAGGGTCGAGCGGAAGTGACTCCAGCGTGGAGTTTATTTCAGCGAATTTATAAAATCCTTCTCCAAGGCTGACTCTGATTTGCTTAGGTCAGCACGCTCCTGGAGAACGGGGCTCCGCTGGAGGACGCTGTGCAGGGGTTGGGGAGCACATTTGCAGTGCTGTATCAACTGGGCATCTCCGATCATATCCGCTGCCTAACGTCCTGCTGCCATTGACAGCTTCAAATTGAGACATGGCAGTGTTTTCCGATTACTGTATGCAAGGATGCGCCGTCAACCATTGCAAGTGGTACCAAAGTGCAAGTGCCTTCTCCGTTTGAGAGCCTTTCACAATGACAAAGCTTGATCCACACTCATAAACTTGACCTCGCATACGCGCAAGCTTTTGCACGCAGCATAGCTTGCAACTTGCCGCCGGCACTGGTCTTTGGTACTTCCGGGGCGCGGCGTTGCTTGAGTCGCTGCGCGCGACCTCGCGCGCTGGATGCGCGCGCATGCGCTTGTGCCTTGGCAACCTTGATGTTCATGCCGCCCCCCAAAGTTGCCATGAATCATCATGAATCATTGGCTGCATGCTGCTCTGGTGAGCCAGGCGGCGTGTCTTTGTGGAGCAGTATTGCTGCGACCTGCGCCTTGGAAAAAACGGGAGCCGCGTTTGGTCATCTTGAGCTGATCACTTTCTTCTCTTGTTTCTATCACGGTGTGCAGGTGGAAGGCGATGTCAAAGGTGATGTTGGCTGTCGCTGAGTCATACTGCCGCAGTGACGCTTGCCCATTCGCACGAGGCGTGGGTGGTGCCCGCTTACCAGCGGCGCGGACAACACCTTCCAGGCCAGGCGCAGCAGTTCCTACAAAAGAGGAGTCTCTTGGCACGCAGTCCCCTCTGAGACTCTGCTTCGCAGAAATGCCCGACTTGCAGAGGTGGGCTGTTGCGATCCCGTGTGGCGTTGAGAACGGCGAAGCACAATCCGCAACCTGGCAAAATCAAACCTGAGCAAGACTCAAGAGGCTTGAACGTAGAGCCGGCACGCCCCTAGCCCAACCAGCAGAGAAGCCGTGGATCCCATCAGCAAAACTGAGCTGCCGGCAAAGGTACGATGTCCTTGGCCTGCAGCGAGGTTGTCCGGATGAGGAGATCAAGCCAGCTTTTCGAGCCTTCGAGGATTTTAGAACCACGCTTTTCTCATGTCTTGCAACTCGCTGAATTTCACTGCACCGTGACAGGCAGACTGTGAGTAGTGCCTGTCAGCGCTGGGCACATTGTGCCCTTGTGAATCCGCTTGAGCCGAGGACAGCTGGCGCGGGAACTGCATCCGGATGTTCCAGACACCGGCAGCGAGGACGGGGGGGGTTCAATGACAAGTCCTCTGGCCAGTCTAAAACTAGATTTAGGACTAAGTGACCTTATTTTCAACATGGATGATAGCACCCAAATGAGTCGAGGGCACTGAAAGCTATGGCACTCATCACGTGCACCGCGCCTTCTCCCCACAACCCCAGGAGAAGTTCAAGCGCCTCGTTTGGGCCGTCCGGGAGCTTTCCAGCGCCAGAGGGCAGCAGAAGTGGCTGCGAGGATCGCTCGCGAGCTGTGGGTTTCAGCCACGGAAAGCCGCGTCTTATTCGGGCGATCCGACATCCGTGCCGAGTGATTCAAGTGGCCCTTGCCAGTCAAGAAAGCTTTGGCTTCAACAGCTGCATACATTTGCGCGGTTGCATCCAGAGCTTGAGGGAGATCACGAATCATGTGATAATTGTTGTAGATACCTGGGTGTGTTTTTTTGAAGAGATTTGGGTGTTTGATGGCAAACCTGTGCAAGGCGATAGCCCTAGCTTCTCCATTGACGAGACGTCGCTGGAAAGTGAGGCGCCTGCAGTTTGGTGGCATGGTGGACGTTCAAAGAAGTGGGGAACACGTGTGAACAGGAAAAGGGCTGAAGGATGCGCACAGCAGTGCAAAGGTTGTCACCAGCATCACTAGTTGCCCTGCGAATGGTACAAAACACAAAAGAGCAAGACAATTGCAGATGATCTAAAGTCTGCAGGCAGTTCCACCGATCTGCGGGATCTGTCCTTGAGCGAGGGGGGAGAAAGAAACCAGGCAGCCACCAAACCCAGAGCAGTTTGAGCGGCGCATGCTGCTTGCTTGGCAGACAACTCACCGGGTAGCAAGTAGATGAACCATGATGAACCGCTCATTTCGCCCTCCATGGGCCATGCTTATGGGCTTTTGCATGTTGGCCCTGCGCCAGGACTTCGCATTTGACATGCAGGACTGGCCATTTGAGGAGCTCGACGATCTCCTGCGAGTGTCAGAGGAGGACTCTTGACTTCAGATGGGGCCAAATGGCTGTGGGTCAAAACCAATGGTACCAGTTTGGGCTAGGTGCACCACTCATTTTAGAACCTATTTTAGTCGGGATTTGGATGTTCACTGGGGGCACGATTTGCATTTTGACCCATGGCCATGAGTCAGAGAGCAGCGAAAGGGAAGCAAGGCAGAGATCCTAGTTGCGCCGGGAGCTCCAGATTTGTAAATCGTGCTGGTTGAAAGGTGGCTCACCCAAACAAGCGCGAGAATCCTTGGCTGAAATGTAATTCCTTTTCACAGCCATGGCTGGACTTGCCAATGTTGGGGCTCTTGCACGCGTGGGCCATGTCGGAATGTCCGAGCACCATGAACGAATCCTGCCCTGGACAGCTTGCAAGGCACGAGATGTGGGTGTCATGAAGGATGTGCACACCGCTTGGGGCGATGACGGCTTCTCGGCTCAATGTTTCGGAGCGTGAGCTTTCTCTTGAAGGCTCTAAGTTAAATCCTCGCCCGGCACCGCATATCATGGTTGTTGTTGGGAAACATTTTACATTTTTGCTTACTGTGGTTTAGTGGGAAATCCCCACTGAACTGCTAAAGTTTAATTTTTGCTCCCCTTCCAACGTCAACCAAGATATGGCATCTTGGCCTTTCTCTAAGAATCACTGAAGTGGACAGGCTTTTGGAGCCTACCAGCATCTTCACGAGAGCCAGCGTCACGGGTTGAAGGTAGGCCACAGTCCCAGCCAGAGATAGGTACAGCCACCATTTTGATTTTTTACATGGTTTTGGGTAGACCGTTTAGTACCAATGGCTGTTTCTAATTGAGTAGTTCATGAACTGGACATTTGTAGACTGAGGTTTCGTTGTGGACCCGGAGGACCATGCAGTGCTTATGCGCCAGGTCACTGCACCGCTTGTAGTTCACTCTTGAGTCACACGTGATTTGAAGCTATAAAAAAAACGCCTGGCTTTTGATGCGAGCCACAAGGTGCTTGTCGTAGGCCATCATCTTCTTGCTGGTGCTCAGTGGGGGATGTGGGAATGAACCCAGGGGTCCCCTTGAACGAAACCGCCAGTTGGATGAGTTTTGAAGGTCATTCCCTCATTCCCTGCTGAGCACCAGCAAGTCTTTGCCAGCTGTTCGCTTCAGAGTGTGCGTCCAAGATGGCAATTCTATCAAGATGGATGCGCAGGACAGGCTGGAGCAGTCCCCCGGAGCGCCAGACTTTGACTTGATACGCTTCCATAGCAGCCCGGTGAGCAACGCATGCTGAATCAGACTTTGCATGAGCGGCCAAGATTAAAGTCACTTGTGTGCAAAATGATTCAGTCAACCCACTTTGCTGGCATGGAGTTGTATGGCTCGGTAACATCACAGGAAAGGGACCGTTTGCGCTTTCCAATTTGTAGGCATAGCTGGCTGAGATCCTCCAGGAACATTAGGATTCAAGCATGTGAGTCGGGAACACTTATCATTGTTTGCTTTGAGCATCTCTGCATGGCTTACGGCTTATCTCCATGCAAGTTTCATGCTGCAAGTCGGGGGGCAGCTGAGTCGCTCAGCAGTATTCAGCACCCCTCGCTCAGGCCCGCGGACCGGCAGATGAATTTGTTTCCTGAAATCTTGTCTCACCCGCCGCCACCCCCCGCCCCCAGCCAGACCCCGCACCCCCCACCCCCGCACCCCCCACCCCTCTCCCCGAATTTTCCTGCTCATGTGCGTCTTCCAGAGATCGACATGCACAATGGGCTTGAAGCTGTGCCGCGGCTGGAGCTGTGTAAGTTCCCGCGGGCCTCGAATTCTTTAACCTCATGGGCCGGCATGACCGGTGCCCAGGATACCATGGCTGTCAGTCCCAAAAAAGGCGCCACCGGGCCATGGCTGCCATCGGCTCGCTCTGGCCTCCCGGGTTCTGCCAGGAGGCGGACCTGTCGGGATCAACGGCTCTCATGGTGGCCGCCAGGAACCGGAAGGTTCGAATCGTCAAGGCCGTGGTGAGCCGAGGGCCCAAGATCCAAGTCCGCGCTCGCGCGGCAAATTTGGTTCCCAGCGCAGCTTGAGCGTTGTGTTTGGCCGCGTCACGCGGGGAAAGGCCACTGTCTCGTGTTGGCGCCAGCCCTTTGGAGGTGCGCACAAAAGGGTTTAGCTTGCAGGGTTTGGAGGAACTCAAGCTGCAAATGGTGCGCAATTCTTATTGCGATTCACTGGTCAGTGTACCTGCGTTGTGATTCGTGGAGCAAGTTTGATAGGATTTAGTTAAAATACGGAGCGATGGTGCAATGTTTTTTTGCGGCCCACCCTCTACTTCCGGCATGCAACTTGCCGTGAGAAGCATGATGCTGCTGTCCTTTCCGGCAGCAACGGAAACCAGCCACAAGCAGAGCCTTTGCCGCTTTTAAGGCGTTTGAGGCCAATCCTCAACCGATCAAGCTGAAACGAATGTACGTTTGGCCACGGGATGCCTAGATTGGACGGTGCCGCCAGAGCGGCTCGCCATGCTCCAAGAGCCCGGAATCCTGGCCTCAACATGACAACTACAAACAAGGATATGGCTGCGGCTCAAAATTAAACAGGTGGGGCAAACCGCAGGTGTTGGTCCATGTTTCCACTTACCAGGCTTCCATTTTGGGTACCGGTTTTTTGAGCCGCAGCCATATGGGGACATGCAGTTATACCATGGTCTACTTGAGCATTCTTACTTCAGGCACAGTGCTTGCTTTGGGTGTGCAGCCTGCTTGTGGCTCGAAGGGCTGAGTTGCTGAGGGCCGAGAAGTTTGACAACAAGTTCAACATCCTCAAGAATTTGGAGCCGGTCTCGGGTTGCCCAGCCAAGCCGGTGCATCGCCATTGGCCTAGGAGTTGATTCGCGTGGTGGGGGCCAACGACCGGATGTCCGTCACGCAGTTGGTGACGGCAGGGCTGCCAAGGGGTTGGCATGTTCCCTTTGGTTTGCAGCTTGAATTCTGTCAGGTGGGCGATGGTGTTGGCACCAATCTCGCTGATATCAACTTCCAAGATGCACAGGCGGGAAACGGCCCTCTAGTGTTGCATGTATATGAGGTATGCAGCATGCTATGTGGCAGCGCTATGCTTTGCTTGCGGAGCATTTATGTTTTACTCTGTCCTGAACTGACTGGAGCCAGTAAGTGGTCACTCGGCAGGGACGTCAGGCCTCTCACATCGCCATCCTTTGCATTGGAAGCGAGGCCTGGGAAACAATGAGCAGCAAACAAATGCATGATGAGCTAGCTGGTTGAAAGTCATGGATGGCAGCTTGCATGATTTGGCTGCATGTCTAGGCTCAAATTATCATATCAAACTATCATACGTCATATGCCTCGCATGAGATCATCCCAGCCACCGCAGGAGGAAACGTGTGCCATGCAGGGGCCATAGCCGCCATAGCTTCAGATCTTGGGTGATTGATCTGGCAGTTCTCGAGGCTTCGTACGATCTTCCATCTGAAGGGCGAGGCCTTTTTTCACTTTGAGTATCCCAAGATCAAAGCTGGTGCGATGGGTAGGGAATGACCTTTCGGGTGTTGGGAATGAAATCAAGGGTCCCTTAAGGAAACCACAATCGATGGTTTATGGAGGTCATCCCCTCATTCCCTGCTGAGTACTGGAACAAAAGTCAAAGCAATGTTTCGTATTCGGGATTTTTGCGTGCGAGGTGAACGGCCAAGATTTCTCAGGGCAAACGCCACTGCACATAGCGGCGCGCCTGGGCCGTGCACCTAGAACCTGCAATGCTGCAAGGAAGCGTGCCGTGCGGAGGGCTGTCGGGGAGAAGGGGGGAAGTTCATTTTCCATGGAGAGTTTGATTATTTTTGCCACTGGAAAGACGGAAGGAGAGGGATGTCAGCTAGTGGCAGATGGCTTGTCGTGGCGGTGTTGGCAAGCACGGCATGATGACATGGGTTGTGGATCATGATCATGAGTGTAAGCAGCGATCGTTTTTTGATTGGACCCTGGCAAGGTCGAGCTGACGTTCACGTCTTAGCTCTCCTTGTGCACAGGTTGACCTAGCGCTGTTTCCGGGCAACGCCATGCGCCTGCGTCACCCAGGGAACCCTTGAAAGCACCAACATTCCTGAGGCAGCCAAGGCGCTTCTCGCAGCCAAGGCGCTGGAATTTGCGTGACTACATGCCTCCAGATGGCATGCGCAGACACTGCATTCGCAGACACGTAGCATATAAGTTATGCGGCTAAACTGTGTCCTGATGTTTTCTCCTCTCCCAGGCGCACCCAGGGCTCAAGGACAAGCAAGGTTGGAGGCTTACGTCGTAGCTCCCAGGGAAGCTTGGCTTCGCCCAAGCGGTGCTCTGAGTTGCTCAGCAGGCAGAACTCCGCTGATGGTGGCTGCTGCCGCAAATCTGGATGACACCCGAGCCCCTCCGTCGCAAGCTCGGTCCAGCGAATCCCAAGTTCCCAAGTCCCAGCCGAGCACAAGCAAAGTGTCCCACACCATCCTGCTCGAGCCATACAGGCAGCAGACGACGCCTTCACATTCATGTTGTCCCGGGTGTTTGTGGGCAGCAAATCAAATCGCTTGCCTGAAGCATGCCGAAGGGATCCTGAAAGCTCATTTGGTGTTCAAAGAAGGGGTGTAGATGCAGCACCTCTCCACTTGTAGGTGACTCGTAGGCGTAGTTCAGTGCCAACAGACGTTGGCGGCTGCTAAGCAGGTTTTTGCAGGTGAGTTAAACTTGACTGTGCTAGTGCCACGAGTGGCCATGACGGATGCCTTGCAAGCTGGCAGCCGCTTGGCAGAAGCAGGCCGCTTTGCGGAAGCCATCGCTTGTTTCGAGGCAGGGCTTTCCAAGGAGGGCGCGGTGGATGCGGAGCTGTGGGAGAGCGTGGCCCAGTGCGAGCTGCAGCGCGAGGGCTGCGCCGCATCGCTGCGGGCAGTGGCGGCCGCGCAGCAAGCAAAGCGCCTTGCGCCGACTGCGCGGCTGTCGTGCGGGGAGGCTGCGCTGACGTTGGCACGGGCGCTGCTTGGGGCCTGCCAGGTGCCTGAAGCCCTGCGCGCCTACGAGCAAGCAGAGGTGTCTGCTGATGAGCTGGCAGCTGCCCAAGCGGAACTACCCAGGTACAAACGACGCATGGAGCGTTTGCCGGAAGGTGAGCAAGGCTGGGAGGCGAGATTTCAACGCGTCACGCTGCGCGCAAAACGTCGAAGGAGGCCAAGTTGGACCAATTCAGACTGGGAAAAGCGGGGTTTGGCAGCGATGAATATTGCGGAACTGTTTGACAGCTGCAGGTCCAACATCTCACGAGTAGAAGCGAGCGAAACTGATTACCTCGATTTTGGGAGGAAGTTTCAGCAAGCATCAACACCTGCTTTGCTTCTCGGGGCCATGCGCGCATGGCCAGCTTCACAATGGACCTTGGAAGCTTTCGCTGCTGAGTTTGGGCATCAAAAGATGATCTGCGACAACCACCGCTTCGGGGTCACACTGCGCATGCGCGACTTTGTGAACTACATGAAGAAGCAGAAGGATGATGCACCCTTGTACCTTTTCGATCACTGCTTTGGTGAGTATCCATCCACCCGTGTTTTGGTTGACGATTTTGAAGTGCCAGCGGTCTTTGCTCAGGACAGCAAATGGGGGTTGATCAATACTCCCGGCCCTAAATGACCACGGGTAACTTTTCCCATGTAGTGGTGATTTTTTTAGTGGGTTTCCCCGATTGTCATCCCATGTTTTTTCCTGGGCCTTATTTTGATCGACCCCGAAAACCTCGAAAACCAATTCGGAGCTTGATTCCAGGCAGGTGCCAGGCCACTGCCATTCACCAGATTTCTAGGGGTTGATTCCCCATTCTTTTCAACCATCGTTCTTTCCAAAACCGGCCGTGTTCCCTGGGTTTCCGGAGGTTTTGTAGAAAGAAGGATCCCTGGAAAGAATGGAAAAGGAAGGTACCCTTAGAAGATCGACCTTTTAGTCACCCCTTCGCAGCCCAGAAACGCTGACGCCACGCCTTCAGCGCCAGGACCTCCTGGCGGATCTCGCGGACCTTCGGCCGCCCTACCGCTGGCTGCTGCTTGGCCCCCGCCGCTCGGGGAGCGCGTTGCACAAAGACCCGCTGGGCACCTCCGCCTGGAACGCGCTGGTCGCGGGACGGAAGCTCTGGGTGTTGTTCCCTCCGGCCACGCCGCTGGCGCTCCTGGGGAAAGCCGGAGTGGAAACACCCGACTCGGCAGCAGAGTGGTTTGTCTCCTGGTGGCAAGTTGCACGCAGAGAGCAGTGGCCAGAAGAGTTTAGACCCATCGAGTTCTTCCAAGAGCCTGGGGAGATTGTTTTTGTCCCCGCCCGATGGTGGCATGCGGTGTTGAATTTGACGGATACCATTGCTGTGACTCAGAACTTCTGCAACGAGTGGAATGTCGGAGCTTTTTGGCAATGCACAAAGTGCACCCATCCAGTCTTGGCCAGGCACTTCCAGCATGTGTTGCAAGCACGCGACCCTGCACTTTTTCGCACCGCTAGTGAGTGCCAGTCTCATACTGAAGGGGATGACCCAGCGCAGTCATACCTTCCTGACACACCGGCAGCCGGGCGGACTGAGGAGAGTATGAATGGACCAAAGTCAGGTGGTTGTGACTCTTCTGATGATGAATACCTGACCTGGATGTCCCATGCGGAAGTCAAGAGAAAGTCGCGGCACTGCGTGGATTGATGCGAACTGATAGTTGCGGTTTCCTCAAGGCAACATTGTGCAAGACAGGGTTGTTGAGTGAGTCGCCCCATTTGGTGTGGCAGACCACACAGCCACCCAACGTCCAGATCACATTTTGTTTGCCTTGGCATAGGCTCTTTGCCGATGCACTCACCTAGGCCATACAGCGGAAGGATTGTCAATCCAGGCTTTGCATGGAGCATCACCGACATCGTTCTGCGCCTTGGTTGCAAATGCCTCCGGCAGCCAGTGCCAAGAAGAGTTCTCCCTGGAGCTTTCAGGCAAATTGTCAGGTAAGCCTTCACTGAAGTGGTTTGGCAGGGCTCCTTCAAAGATACATTTTGCCCATTTGAAACATGGCTTTTTCCACCAAAATAAAGGGACACCACCATTTACAAGGTGTATTCACTGTAAGGATCCCTGTTTGGATTGGTGGTTTGGATTTGGTTTTTTTTCCCGCTCTGCGCAGGGGAAACAGCCCCCGAAACCGAATCCAAAGCGTTGGGCTCCAAAGCGGGGAGGTTCTTGGAGTCGAGGAAGTGGGATGGCCGCGGTCCTCCGCCGCCCGAGCTGCCCCTGCGACCAGAAGGGCCCCCGGAGCCGCTCCCGGAGCCTTGGGCGGAAAATGGGACGCCCGGTTCGAGTCGACTCATGGCTTCACCTTACAAGCGGAGCTCTTGGAAAGGGAATCCAGGAGGCCGAACCCCCTTCTTGCCAATGGCTTGAGGAAATTCCGAGGCACCTGTTGCGTGTGCAAAGTGCTTCCTGTTCAAAACGTGAAGCTGGTGTGTTTGAGGCCAGTCTGCTTGTCCGTTTCCGGGAGAATCACAGCTAAGGAAGACTCAGCGGCGCACAAGCGGAAGAAAATCGTTGAACAGGCCAGGTGTTGGTTTCGAGGGCCGGACAACGCTGCGAAGCTAAAGCCAGGTTTGGCAGTTTGGCGGCTGCAGTTTGTGTGCATTCCGCGCTTGGCCTACCATGTCAAATCAGAAGCGTCCATTTGACTTTAGGTGGCAGCAGCTGCCAAGGCCGGCTGGGGCGATCCTGCAAGCATCGGAGAACATCGAACAGCCAGACTTTGCCATGTGCAGAGTTCAGCTTTTCCAGTTGCATTATTTTCTTTCTTTTCTTGGCGGTTCCCAGCCATTCGGTTCCTCAGCTTTTCAGGTTTTTAGGGTTTAGTGGCTGGGTGTCCATATGTTTCCATTTGACCCGCCAAAATTTTGTCCACTTGCAGATCTGAAAACAGCCGTTGAAACGCCAGGCCGAAAAGGTGATCTATGGCTCTTCGGAGCTGGAGAATGTGAAAGCAAGTGCCTTGGCCGGTCAGCGGTAGGCCTTTGGGCCAGGCGCGCTGGTGAGGAAATTGTGGGCGTTGCAGCGGAAGAAAAAAACACGTGTGACCTGTATACAAAGGTTTGGTTGATGCAATCACGGGCAGACGCCCCAGTGACAGTTGAAATCTGAGGTTGTTATCTTTAGCCTTTTTTAAGCTGACCTGTCCTGTCTGGGCCAGCTCAGGAGCAGATGTTCTGGCATCTCTTGGCTTCGATGATCAGCATGTCTACGATGTGGATGGCCTGGTGGCACCCTGAGGAAGCCTTTTTCCAGCGAGGTTCAATAGGTTCGCTGACCACGGGACCGTCAGGGCCTGTTGTGGTTGGCTTGTTTTCAAATTCCTTCCAGTTTGGCCCAGAAGTTTTTTTTCCACATGGCTCATGTATCCCCCTCTGAACTTCCAATAGCTCTGCGTGGGGAGGGGTGTGTGTGTGTGTGGCATTTGGTATTGGTCGCTGATCCGCAGCTCAGCGGATCAAGAGCTGTACAAAGACGGCCAATCAGTTGAGTCACAAGCGTGGCACCGGCCGGCCATGAACGCGAACGTTTTGGTGACCTTGGCGCGGGTGGCGGAGCGTGCCGAGCGCTACGATGAGATGGCCAGCTACATGAAGCAACGGGTGGAGCTCGGTGGCCCGCTGGACACGGAGGAAAGCGAGCGAAAGGTCAAGGCATGCAAGCCCATGTTCATTCACTCCCTGAGTTCATGGACTCTAAACTTTTGGGAAGTGGTAAACAGTGAACTCAGGGAAGTGAGTGAACTCAGTTCATGGACTTTAGTTGTTTTGCGAACAAAAACAGGGAAGTAGTCTCCCTTACCCATTTTAGTGGAAAACAACAAGTTTGGACAGTTTTTTGGGCCCATCAACTCAGGAAGTGAGCTCAAGATGCCCAGGTTTGCCCTTCAAACATTTTGCTGGGGCTGGCTTGGTGGTCTCCCTTCCCTGTTGTTTGCACAAGTTTGCCCTCACATCATCTGGAATTGTTCGCTTCGGCTCACCTTGCGCACATGCGAGCGTGTGTTGTCATGTGTGTTTAAAATGCTGAGCTGCTATTTGTTTGTTTGGCAATTGTCAGTTTTAGGCAGGACGAGCCGTCTTGCTGCTGTTGAGCCCATGTTTGGTGCACGATTCGCCAAGGTTTGGCACATGGGGCGCGGGCTATGCTTGTACTGGTTTTCCCCTGAAGTTTTCCGGGTCGCGATGATCCAGCTCGAATTGCGAATTGCCAACACTCTTTTCGCTCACAGAGTTGTCAGAGTTCCAAATGCAGCAATCGCGATGGCCTTGCTGGAGCTTCCACACGCCTTTAAAGTCATAAACGGAACCTTGTCAAAGCTTCACGGCGGAGCCCAAGTTCCGAACCAACAGCGCAGAAGATTCGGCTGTCGCTGAGTCAACGCACCATGCTTACTCACGCCAACGCCCAGACGAACATGCGCACGCAGCAAACGAACAGTCGCGGACGAAAAAACGCCCCAGCCATGTCCATGCGCAGCACGTTATGTCCAGATCATCACCCTTCGAACAGAAAGCCTCTCAGCTCCTGCTTGGGCTTGCCAGGAGCGGGATATGTTCTCGGCAGCCTTCAAGAATTCTCTCACAGAGCGGCGCCATGCCGTCCGTGTGGCTGCAGGAGTGGAACAGATGGAGCAGGTGCGTGCGCCATTTGAAGCGGATTCAAGCTCGAAAGAAGTGTAATGTGTTGGCTGGAGGCTAAAGTAAGTGTTGTGGCACTAGCCACGTTTTTCAATAAATAGCAGTAGGAGGCCAGAGCTTGAATGAGTGTAGCGGCTGCTGTCGCTGCACGGTTGCATGGCTGACTTTATACCCCTGGCCCGCTCAGGCGGAGGGCCGTGAGGGTCACGCCTCGCTGGCGCGCGGCTACCGCTCCAAGATGGAGGAGCCGAGCGGTTGAATGGGAGAATGTGGCAAGGGCTGTAAGGTGTTGCATACGCAAAAAAGAAGAAGAAACAAAGCAATCAAACAAACAAACAAACAAACCAACCAACCAACCAACCAACGACACTAAGAAAATGTGTGTCACTTGCAAGCCGATGGACCCGCTGCCAGGCTGAACTGCAAGGCATTTGCTCAGACGCCTTGGGCTTGCTCACCTCCTTGGTGGGATCCGCGGATTCCGGGGAGGCAAAGACCTTTTTCCTCAAGATGCAGGGCGACTACTACCGCCACTTTGGCTGAAAACATTTATGGCGAGTCATCACGGTTGAGATATGGCTGTGGGTCAAAATTAGGTACCCAAAATGGAATCCTGTAAATGGAAACATGGACTACAGTCCCCTAGTTTAATTTTTACCCACACCCATATTCCCATGTTAGGCTGCTTTCCTTGTGTGCATTGGCTGGCAGGCTACCTGGCTGAATGGACCACCGGCGACTCGAAGTCCAAGATCGCCGAGCAGGCCATCGACGCCTACCAGCGCGGAATGGGGGAGGCCACGCTGCTCCCGGCGGGGCACCCGGTGCGGCTCGGCTTGGCCCTGAACTTCTCGGTCTTCCAGCATGAGGTGCTCAAGGACCGAAAGCTGCAGTCCCAAGTTGCCTCGACAGGAAGGCCCCACGCACAGAAGCATCTAAACCTTGCAGGACACGCATACCGCCATCTCAACGGCCACGGACGCCTTGAACGAAGCATCCAAGACGATCGATGAGATTCCCGAGGAGCTGAAAAACGACGCGATCATCACCATGCAGTTGCTGCATGACAACCTCACGCTGTGGAACCCTGCGTAGGTTGAGCGTGCTCAATCCAGTGAAAGGTTCCAATAGATCGAGAGAGTGCTTGCATGAAATGGCACTTTGGAGCCACGCTGTGGCGAAGACTGGCAGAAGGCGGATGAAAACTGTGCACGATGAAATGCATTTGGGTGTAGGTTGCGATTGCGATGCGCAGAAGCCTCACACCTGTGGATTCATTGAGCAAGCCTGCAAGGGATGCATCAGTCCCTCATTTTCCATCAGCTTGCCTTCAAGCCAGTCGAAGCTTAGGTGAACCAGGGCGACAGGTTGCAGCTGCACACCCAGATCCTCCTTCCAGCTACAGCCTTACTGAAGTAATTTCAGAGATAAGGGCAGACCCAGATCCTGCTTGGCAACGTTTCTTTGAGCGACTTTAAAGGCAAACTCGAGCTGCTAGCATATATATGCCAGTCCCCAGGCTGCCTACCCCCCCCCCTCAAGGATAGGGTCCTTCCCTTCCTCCACATCAATCGGAATGATGCTGGGATGCTGTCCAGCACCGTGAGCCCTGCACCGTACACCAACCCTAAACCAACCCAAAACCAACCCGAAACCAACCCTAAAGCAACCCCAACTAACCCTAAACCAACCCTGAACGAACCTTAAACCAACCCTAAACCAACCCTAAACACCCCAAACCACACCCCAACTAACCCTAAACCAGCCCTAAACCTCAATGTCAAACCAACCCCAAACCACAACCCAACCACCCAGCCACCCCACCCCACTCCCACCCCGGGGGTTCACAGCCTGGAACATACATCTCAGCTCTTTGGACGACAGCTGCCGAGACGCGATGCGAAGAGAGTTGTGGCAAGCTATTGGCATTCAGGCCGGTGATCGGACGCACGGCATTGAGGCAGGACATCGGTGCTTTTATTTAAGCATTGTTTGCGGTATAGAAAAAAGTGAGTCAGCGAGAGTTGATTTACGCTGCTCACATCCCAAGGCGTTGATGATGAAGGAGCAGGACAAGCCCAAGCTGAAGCCCGTGGAGACTTGCCCAGACGCGTGTGCGGTTGCGTGTGGCTCCTTTATCATTTTTGCAACCTTGACTGTGCTAGCCCCTGCTTCCACGCATGTCGATTTCCACTTGGCCACACCATGTTCATCCATTTTCACCATTTGGTAGTCTAGGATGCTATCATGACATTCCATATTGATTCGATTTTGGGGTTGCCAGCCTAGGAGAAACGCTGCCGGAGTTTGTGGGAAATCCTCATAGCCCCACTGCTTCAGTGTTTTGGCTGCAAGAGGACTTCTGCTTCTAGCAAGCTTTTGTCAGGCCCTGGTCCCCCCTTTGCGACTGGCTGCATTGTGTGTCGATCAGTTGAGAAGACTGGAACGGCACTTGAGCATTTACCCTTGGAAAGTCTTGTGCTTAATACGGCATTTTAGCCGTGAGGGTAGGCACCACTCCGCTGCACCCAGGTTGGCACACCTGAATCGCCTGGAGGGCAGGCAGACGCACTTGCTGGAGTATTTTTTGGCTGCCCTGCCATGTCTTAAAATCCCTGCTTGGTGGGAAACGCTCTTGCTGGAGTCAATGCTGGGGAGCTCTCGGGAAGAGAGCGAGAGAGAGATTGCACAATGCTGGCTGTTCTGCTCGTTGTGTGTGCAGACGCTGGCTGACTAATTCTCACATTGCCACTGTTGCGCTGCATTCCTTCGCCAGCAATGCCTACTGGGTCATCGTGGCCTGGTCTTCGGGGTGTTGGCGAGCATGACGCCAGCCCGGGCCATAGCACCTCAGAGAGAGAGAGAGAGGTCCTAGTGCATGGCTTGCTTTTTTTCGCCATGTTTTTGGACTTGGTGTTCGACACAGGCAGCAAGAGCAACCAGCGAAATTGACATACCTCATTCTGAGCGCTCCCGCATGCTTGCATGCATGAATGCATGCAGCCCCAGCTGCTGAAGACTGGCTCGCCACCCAGTGCATCATGCCAGCCCCTCCCCCCTGCCGATTGACAGACAATTTCGCGACAGCTGTTGGCTACTGGGTTGCAAGTCACGAATCAATCCTTCGCAGCTTGGCTTAGCATGCCTGTCTCTCCCAGCATCATTTCCCTTTCACTGGCCGAGACCAAGCGCACCAGCACGCTTCCGTCGTGGAAGGACGTGGCCAAGGCTCGCAAATCATGGGCCTTGCAGGAAGGGCAGTGTTAAAGAGTTGTTTTTTGGTCAAACTGCCACTTTGCGACAAACAACCAAAACAAATATGGCTATGGGTGAAGAATAGGTACCTGGTAAAAAGGACACAAGGACTAGAACCTGCAGTGGGTTCGTGGTTTAAGTTGGACCCATACCCATATCATTCGGAATCCTTGCTGGTGCTCAGTAGGGAATGAGGGAATGATGGCCTTTGAGCTATCCAACTGGTGGACCCCATATTAATCAACCCAGTCCATTAGTAGTGGGGGTGTCTGATTCGTGAGATGTGAAGAACCACACCACTTTTGGAGGGGACCACTCCCCTCTGAATCAGGTAGCTTGATGAAAGAAGAAGTTAAGGGTTTGGATGGCGATGGTTTTTGATTTCTGGCTTCCCTTACCAGAAACCCTTACGTCACTTCCACCGGAAACGGGTTGCACGGCGGTTGCGTGGCTGCACGTCGTGGATTGCGTCCGTCAGGTCATCGAGGGGGAGTCCTTGGAGTCGCGCTTGGAGGGCCTGCGGAAGTTGGGCTTCCGCGGGCCCAAGCCAAGGACCACCTGCTGGGCTGGCGCCGTGCCCTTCGGACCCAAAGACGAGAAAAATCCGCGCGCGAAATCGCGCGAAGGAGGCGGTTTACAGGCGGCGGTTTCAAGGGATGGGAGCGGTTGGAATGGGGTTGCCATGTTTGTCTCTCTGGAAAAAGAAGCAAAAGTGGGACTCCATCGTTGTGGACGCCGGAAAATTAGGTTGGATAGGGTGTCCTTCATTTCCCTTTCTTTACTCAGGGAAGCTCCAAGAGTGGAGCTAGAATCCCATCGTTTTAGTGGATGAACATTGAGCAACTTTTGATATGGGGAATCCAGTGACCCGTTTGATTGATGTTGGATTGGTGGAGGCCTTTCGGTCATAGTCGTTTGGATCATGGGTGGTTCTGGATGATCTTTGTGCCACTTTGAGCGCGCATGATGCATGGTCGATCCAGCCCCATGCCGTGAGGGTCGGTTCGTTGGAACTCCGCATCGCTCCGAGGTGGGTCAAGGACGAGTACCCACGCAATCCAGACTCTGCACCCTGGAAGGCTCTCACTCAGCGCAACGTCGGGTCGGCCCTTCTGAGAGTGTGTCCTGCTTGATACCTTTGGCTGTGAGCAGTTGCAGGCCTTTGAATACGTGGATCGCGAAGATGCGGAGATCCTAGGGCCACTTGGCAAAACATTCGGGACGTGCACGACTTCCTGCTTCATTCAAGGCTTCGAAGGGTTTGCAGCCTGGCTAGCTCAATTCCTCCTTGGCCCAGTGGAGGTGTACAGGCCCCTCCCACATTTGGGTATGGGTCAAAGTTGGATCGACCAGACGATTGCAGGTTTTAGTCCTGTCCATTTACCAGGGCGACCCATTTGGAGGTTACCTGATTTTGACCTGACTGAGGCAAGGCAAGCCAGGCAAGGGCGAGGCCTTTCGATTCAATCGGGTGTGGTGCCTCGAGAATCCCGAGCAGCTCGATAAAAAGGAGTGGGGCTGAGGCTCGAGCCTTTCGTTCAATTTTCCGGTGGCTCTTTGTACATCTAAGCCTACATGGTTGCCAAGCCCGGCCGTTGCTTTCCTGCTTTAGCTTTTGGAAGGCTTAGAACTCAGAACTGTTGAAGCAGCATCTTAGTTGCGTGCCCCACCTTTTGGGCGTTCAAGATCAGACAGCGCAGGAGCAAGAATGGGAGGCTGGCCTCAGAAAGCGCGCGGAACACTTCATTTGGGAGGCCGGTTCTGCAGAAGTGGTGCCCCTCTCCCCGCTCGGACCTTAGGAGTCGCCTGGCTTCAAGTGGGCCGGTGGAAGGGAGAAAGCACCCACTCCCAGCATCCATGACAAGCGCCTTGCCTGCAGTTCAAGCGTTGCAAGCCAGCTACACCTCTGCCATTGCTTCTAAAGACCTGGGAAAAAGGACTGCCTCAGTGCCATTTAAGTGCTTTGCCAGGATCCAGCTTACAAATCGGCTGTTTGTGGATGAGGCGGGCAATTGCCTGCAGCTTGCACCTGGAGGATCGCAAGCCTCGAGACGTGTGATGCCCATGTCTCGCTGCCGTGAGGCTCGAGCCTGGCGGTTGAACCTCATGTTTCCTAGGCTTAGGCATGCCAATGCGACGGACACTGGCTCCGTGTGCGCTATTTGCTGCTTTCGCTTTTGCAACTGGGTTGCCTTGGTGTCCTTGAACGGGTTCTTGAAGCAGAGTCGCATAGTCGCGCATGTCGAACAGCTGCGCCGAGGTCTTAAAGGGCTGTGAGCAGACCCAGCGCCCACCCGGCGGCGGCAACAAGGGCCGCGCTTGGCTCTTGGAGACACTTCCGGAGGAGAGAACCTGCGCCTTGCAGACGAAGCAACGCACGTTGCAAAGTGTCCAACTGTGTCCAACCATTTCCAGCCCCGGCCCACATGCACTGTAACAACTGGCAGCGGTACCAAGGAAAGAGACCACGACAAGAAACAAACACCGGAGAGCCATGAATTTTCTTGGGCATAGGCTGTGGGGTCGCTGGCTCACGAGCCAAGCACGAAGATGTTGCTAGGACACTAGCTTGGAGCTGGTTCCTGGCACCAGGCCTGGCACTTGCAATCTGCGGCTTTTGTGCTGAGGGAGTCCTTTGCTTGGGCTTGCGAGCTGATCCAAGCAATCAGATCGGAGGTACACACATGAGGCGCTGATCAGCTTCCTGGATGATGCCAAGCAAAAGGCTGGGCTTTTTTTTGTTTTTGCTTTGTACGGTTTGCGACTGTTTGCGTCTTGGCGCCCTGATGAAGGCTGTCAAGATCGGGGTGGTGCAAGTCAGCTCAAACCCAAAAAATCCGGTGTACGGTGTTTTCAGCAACGTGCGCAAACAAATCCCTCTGAACCGAGAAAGGGAAAGCTTGCTGGTTCCCAGCCATCCTCTTGTCTTAGGCTTTTGGCTTTGTTGTGCTTAGTGGTTGGATTTCCATGTTCCCCACAAGTTTAAAAAAACCTTAAGCGGATCTGCAAAGGGACAGCTGGAAAGTTTCCTCTGTTGCCCAGTGGTGCCCTTGCTTCCTTGTTTGGAAAGGCTTCCCCTTCAAACTCAACCAACAACAAACAAAAGGTGCCCCTTTTTCACATGGCCACTGGGCATCCAAGTTTCCTGCTTGCCAAAGTTGCCAGGTGAGCCACAATCAAAATCGGGGTGGATGAAGGTTGGTAAGGGGCAGTCCCAGCCAGAAATAGTTGCGGATATCCGCCTTCTTAATTCTTGAAGCATGGTTCTGGGATTCCGACCAGTTTAATACAAAGGGTTTTGAGCAAGTGACTCAGGTGGACTTCTTGCCCACATGCCAGTTTTTTTTTTCCCATGGCCACTGGGCATCTGAGCTTCCCGCTTGCCAGGTGGACTTCAGCGCCATGTACTGGCACCTGCTCAGCAGCGAGTGCTCGGCTCTGCGTGGCCGCCAGCTTTGGGAGGCCATCCGTGGCGCCGCAGCCCGCGGCGTCAAGCTCCGGGCGCTCTGCGGCACGGGGATCTCGGGTACGGAGGAGCGGGGCGGGCAGAGGAGCTGTGGTTCTTTCCCCTCAGGTTGTGGGGGAACACTTTTTGGCCTCCAAGATCCTTTCCCCCCAGTTCTTTCCCCCCAAAGTTTGTGGTTTACAGTCAGTTCTTCACCGAGAGATGGCATGGAGCTTTTTGGCCGTGAGGGGTAATGACAAGGATCAGCCTTGACGGTCTAAAACATTGCACGAAGCCTGAGCGTTGCTCCGAGCCTCCGCAAGCTAGTGAATTAGTCTGAGACTGACAGGAGCTGGAAAAGATCCAGAAGGAGTTTCCGGAGCAAGTGACGTTTCAAGTGTACAATGCCAGCAGCTGGCGTCTTGGACGTTGGGGCCATATTTTTTGGGATGTGTCCCTGCCATCAGCAAGTTTGAAGGCCCTAAGTAAGTAGCATCGTTTCCGTTTGCAGGTACTTTTTTGCAATGCAGTGCGTAACTTGGAAGTAGTCCCATGCAAGGTACGGCTCTGGCATCATGCACATGAAGCTCTGGATTTTTGACGACTACCGTACCGTTATTACAAGTGCGAACATGGACTGCGAGTCGCTGTCCCAAGTCAAGGAACTAGGAGTGGCACTTGAGGGCCGTTCAGGCTTCTCCGTGGTTGAGGCTGGGCATGCGTGAACATGGCAGAGAGCGAGTGAGAGAGAGAGAGAGCGAGAGAGAGGCAAGGGGCTAAGGGATGCTAAGGGACTGAGGGCCTGAGGCCTCTGAAATACCAAGTACCGGCGCAGGATGTGCAGCGTTACTTCGATCGCTGGTGGGCATGGACGAACCCATCTTTGGAAGACTCCCTGAAACACCCAACCATGTCAGTCTTTGACCCGGTAATTCAGCGGCAGCGGACGGTGCCGTGCTGGCTAAAGGTCAAGGCCGGCGAACCCAAATGCTTGGACCCGTTGCCTGACTCGACCAAGACAAGTTACAGCAGACAGCAGCCAATGCGTTTGATTCTTAATGGGTCGAGCGCCCATAGCTACATCACTTGCAGCCCTGCAGCGGTTTGCGACGTGCCTGTGGAGTTATATTCTCACTATGTCGCAGGGGTTGGGGGGCGCACCTGGGACGCAGACGCCTTGGTGCAGACCATTTTCTCTGCGCGGCGCTTTGTGGCGATCTCCGTCATGGACTTCATGCCCATTGCCGTCTATGGGGCCCCTGGCGCCTGGTGGCCGGTCCTGAACGACGCGCTGCTGGCGAAGCTGTCGCAGGGCCTGGAGGTGAGGCTTCTGATCAGCCGATGGGCGCATACCGCGAAAGAGATGGAAGGGGCCCTGCAGAATTTGAACGCCATGGCCCAGTCCATGGGGGGATCCTTCCAGCTCCGGTATTTTGAAGTGCCAGGCTGGAATGAGACCGGGAAGCATGCACGCTATCCTCCCTTCTCAAGGGTGAATCACGCGAAGTACATTGTCACGGACAATCGCTTCAACATCGGGACTTCCAACATGGAGTGGAGCTACTTCCACACTGTTGCGGGCACATCCTTCAATTCTGATAACCCCCTGCTGAGAGCGCAGCTTGTGTCGATATTCAATCGGGATTGGAATTCTGGATATGCCAAGCCTGCCCATCTTCCTGCTCTGGCACTGCATCCTCCTGAGTCTCTGCATACCTGATCAAGAGCCTCACTTCTGGGGGGATTTGGTCCATGATGTGGATGACAATCTTTTGGAGGGGTTGGCTGAGCACGAGGCAGTCAGTGCACCGGTAAGGGGACCGGCAAACAGCGCCATGCAGCCTTCCAAAAGGAGCAAGGCTAGAGGGGTTTACGCGTGCGAAGGCCGTGCTTGACGACCGAAAAGCCCGAGAGCTTAGGGTTTGCAAAGCACGCGCCGCGTGCCAATTGTATGAGAGGGGATTTGAACGTCAAGAGAGTTGTATTCACCTGTTTCATGCTTTTTCGCCGCTTGCCCGCTCCATTTTACGCCTTTGGTTTGACAGCCTGTTTCCGCTGTTTCAGCAACTACGAGGGCCTAGCTTTGCATTTTTGGCATTCCTCATTCGATAGCGAGCTCGCGTGGCTTGGCCAGTTCCTGAAATTCGGATCGTCATGTTGCGGGCCTCCTTCTGGGGAAGTCTTGGCTGAGCCTGGGTCGCCGACTTCATGGATTAGACGAGTTGTTCCACATTTCGCTGATGCTTGTCGACAGTTTGTCAAATCAAAGCCAAGGTTTTGGGGAAGTTTAGCATGCAGAAGCTTTAATGCTCGCCCAACACCCCGGGTGCTTACAGACGCGGATGCTATGGTGAACATTTTTCTGCAGGTCATGGTTCCTTATGTTCCTGTTAGGAAGCCGTGGGTGCTCGAATTGACCATTTCCCTTCTGGTCCAACGCGCGTTTCGGAGTGGAGAGTTTGAGCGAGAGATGCGCTCGGCAGGCATTGGCCCAGCGAGTCTTGATGGAGAAACGCTTGAAGCTTGTGGGCGAGAAGCTTTTATGCAGCGCACCTGGTCGGAAGGATGCCGGATCCATATGTGTAGGATGCTCCGGTTGAGCTATTTTTGCCCCAATCAGACCGGATCGGTGTGGGATGCTCCGGTTAACATATGTTTAAAAGAGTGCTCTTTGCCGCCAGGTCCATTGCTGGTTTGGGCTGCAGACAGCCTTAAGAAGCCCAGCGTGGGGGCATGGTTGACAGGCAGCGACCCCGAGGAGCGGGCTCGGGACTGACCGAATGAAATCCAATTCCCAGTGCCCCCCGTTTTCGTAAGCACTGTTTAGAAGTCCCCCTTCGAAGTCTTGATCGAAATCTGTGTTCCCCGTTTTGAGCGTTCGTAGTCTGTTGGGACAGTCTTGATCAAACCTGATCCAGCAGGAGATCGAAGAAGCAGAGAAGCAGGCTCTGCATCGGGCAACCTGGCAAGAATGGCTTTGATGAGCATTTGCATCGCCGGTTTAGCCGTACCCAGGACATGCTACGCTATGTAGCTTCACAGGCGTGGATGTGCTTTTCCTACAAAGGACATGCATCCCGCACCCACCTTGCAATTTCAGCCCTCAGTTCATGCAAAAGCTCGGGCCCAAGTAAAGTGGCAAAGAGCCAGCTTGCCTTTGCGCCCCAGCAAACCCCAAAACAGACAAACAAAACATGGAGAGACAATATGAGCCGCTTGCAAAGCGCAGGTCGCATGCGGCGGTGTTGCGGCAAGCGCCTGGCAGAAGCCATTCCTCAAGGCTCGCAACACGTGAAGGCGTTCTTGAGTTGTGGGTTTGCAGTTCACTTGGCCAAGATGTTTGTTGTACTTGGCCATCGGGCAGAATTTGGTCAAAAAATCAGCTGGTCTGCGGCTTCAAAAAGTCCAGGTTCGCTCGTGTTGATTTTTGGGTGCGGTCAGTTCAAGAGAGTCGAACATGGTTCTTGATCAACATGCTCCTGGGACTGTCGCGAAGAAGTCCCGGGAAGGGTCTAAGTTCCGCGTCAGTGTGGGCAGAAGATTCCCCAAAGCGCGGGTAGACGCGGGTAGTCCTTCAAGTCGAAAGCAAGTTTCTGGTGGAGTGTTGCACTTTATCCTCTTATCATTATGTTGGAGAGCAGGGCAATGTGGAAGTGCGCTTTTGGTACATGTCAAGCGTGCGAGGTATTGAATCTGGCTACCTCCCGTAAAATTACATGTGGACTTACAGATTATCTCTGCATGTTTGTGCTAAACAGGATTTGCAGTCACCCTCTGCTGATATTATTGTACTTCGCATCTCTAGTTCATTGAAGCTTGTTGCACTTCATGACAGCCGACTTCGTAGACGAGGAGGCTGACATTTTGCTTTTGCTCTCGAGTTGTTTGGGTTTTCTGCCCTAAGCTGTAGTAAGCCTTGGGCGGGACAAAACACAACAGCAAGATTGCAGACCCAAGGGGGCCCTGGTGGGCGGAGCATGCGGTGTGCAATCTTGTTTTGTTTTTGGTTTCTAGAGTGTTTTTGTTTTGTTTCTGCCCCACACAACCGACCCCAAAACATGTGCAAACACGTGTGCTCTCAGGGCGCCCAGTCTCTTCTACCAAGTTTCTTTCCGTGGGCTTGCGCAAGCATGCTTTCATCCTGTGCGTTTCTATCTGCAAGCCACGGTTGTTTTTGCTTGGGGCTGACTGCCTAAGGAGGCCTAGTTGTGCCCAGTCTCGCACTCACAGCTCATGCGCAGTGCCTACGTTGACATGGGGCCTTGAATGGTTGCAGCCTGAAGCACGCCATCCCAAGCACGGCCAGGTGTGGGAGGACACCAAGGAGAAGATCGCCGAGGCCCTCTTGGCCAGCCAGGCGGAAGGCCGGCCTGGGGGATTGCTCGTTTCGGGCGGTGAGAGCACTCGGCTCGTGCCAGGTCTGCAGAACTTGACGGAGGCTCCGGAGGAGATGTTTTGGCAGAAGAGGGAGCCGGGACCCTGGCCGAGCGGAACGCCACTAGACCCCGCGACCAAACAAATCAAGGACCCACTTGAAACCTCTCTGTGTAGTGACGTACCGAACTCGAGACTCGAGCTGGAGCTGGACCCACTGATCAAGACTAAACCCTCAACCACAAACCCCACCCTAAATCAGCAACAAACTCGCCAAACAAAGAGCCCAAAGTCCACCTCGAGCCACCAGCCCAAACCAAGCCTCCCGCACTCAAGTCTTCAAGCCTGTCACTTCATCAAGCTTTCAGCCATCCACCCCCTCAGCCCATGGAAGCCCACGATAACTCCAAACCGCTCACCCCAAAGCAAGTCTGAACCTGGCCGAAGTCTAAACTCTTATCCCACCCCAAAGCAACCGTCAAGTCACTCTAAAGAAAGCATCCACCAACCCTAAGTCCCAAATATGCGCTTTGGTGTTCCGAGTTTCCGAGCTGGCATGAGCTTTCAGAGCCAGGGCGGCGGAAGAAATGCGCAAGGGTCGTCAAGATGGGTCCAGGGCCAGCACAAAACCACGGGAAACGCATGAGGCAGCATGCAGAAGTCGCTCGGGAGTAACGCAGAAGGCGCCTTTTGAGAGGAGTTTGTCCTTCAAGGCCTACATAAAGAGTTCTCCTCGAAGCTGCCCGAACAACTCTTCCAGTCGCCAAAAGCAAGCACCGAGTCGTGCTTTAGATTTCCACTGGGCACGGAAGGGCGAAAGGGCGGGAAGGGCGCGGAAGGACAGCTTTGAAAAAAGTGATTTCCAGAACCCCCCATCCAAGTCAGCCTCAATCTCCGCTGCATCCCTGCTTGACACATCTCAAATCCATATTACAAGCCTAGAACTACCCGGAATCAGAACGAAAGCCACTCAACAAACCCACCTTGGATAGAGCCGTTTACCAAGCATTTGGCACATTATCATTTCCCAAGTCCCTTGCACTGCTGTGGGCAGAGGTTTGTCAAGCTTCCGCAGGGAAAAGCAACAACAAATCAAGGAACAAACACGGGGAGGGCCTGCCTCTCTGATAGTGTCCCAAAAAACACGACAGAAGAGAACCACACCCTGGCGTTGCCCCCAAAACTCGTGTCATATGTTTCCGGAGAAAGTGGCTCCAGCTGCGTACACCGCTTTCCTGAGGACCCGCGGTGTACGGCGGTGCGCCTTTGAACCGATGAATCCCCCGGAGGATCAGGCGACGGCCAATTAATGCACGCTGGGGGCGGCTTGATATGACATTTGGCACAGCCGTTTAAAGAATGGAGTCCGCCTTTTTAATCATTGGTGTGATGAGAGGGCAGACTGAGTACACTGAAAGGAGCCAGTTTTGGCTTGTGGTTTCAAGGAAGGCATGAACACAGTGAAAGGATGTGAAAGGAGCCAATTTTTGCTGGGTCAGGCAGAGCTTCTGCCGGAGGACGAGCTCCGCTGGTTCAAGCGCAGGTGCTATGCTCATTCAACGCATTCAGGTCCAATTAGCATGGCTCGGTTTTTGCATTCAACATGGGTGCCGGCCTGCCTTCTCGGATTCAGGCACTCCACACAGGCCTGGGGAAGGGAGGATATGAAGCCAGGCTGTGGGTGTCGACCTTGAAAAGTGGCAGGTTTTTTGTTGGACTCCACCACTTGGTCTCCAATTTTGAAGGCATCGGCGTCCTTTTTGATTGGTTTGGTTGGAAAGCGGGCGATTCCTGGTTTACCTTCTTGGCCTTCTTCTTTTTCTCCTTTTCCGGCTTCTCATCAACCGAGGCCAGAAACACACTGGTGGCAGTGGCCCGGTTCGTCGCTTCTCGTTGTTCAAACTCAAGCACGACCCTGTGGTTCAATCATCTACCAGGGCCATCTATTTTCCAAAAAGGACACCTACGTTTGAAGGGGATCGACTCTGAAGGTCGAAACATGGTCCTTCAATTTGACTTTTTCGGATTTTGAAAAGTTGCAGGTTTTTGTTGGACTCCACTTGGTCTCTTCGCCAGCGACATCCCCGACCTGTGGCCGAACCGGTGGCCACTCTTGGCCGAAACCCTCCAGGCGTATGTCCATCTTCGCGTCTGTGGCGCCATCGGCTGCGCCAAGGAGCACAGCTCACCGATCTCACTGCACGCTCCGTCGGAAAACCCCAAGCCAATGGGATTCACCTAGGTCCTCCAGCTAGGTGCCCTTTTACCGTTTCCTTTTTTTCGGGGAGGGCTCCCCTACTAAAATAGGCTACAGAAAAGCGTAGCCTGGTACCCTTATTCTAGCCTCTCTACTGGACCTAGCTTAACCCAGCGATAAGCCAAAAAGCTTCCCAGGTCCGATGGCAACAGCATGCACTCGCTTTTTTGAGTCCTGTGAGCCTTTTGCAGGACTTCTTGTCAATGGCTGCGGCAATCAGCCGTACTCAGCCAAGGCTTGCCTGCCCAGCTCGTATGGCTCTGTTGGCCGTCTATCTGAGTGTTGTTTTTTCCAGAACCTGGCAATGCGCAGATTGTGAGCGCAATGTGGTTGGCACAAGCCCTCCGAAGATCAGACTCCAGACACGATCACCACTTGGCATTTCCCTTTGGCATTTCAGGAACTTTGCGCCGGCTTTCTGGACGGCGAGCTATGGCTTGCTGCTTTGGGGCCGGGCAAGGCAGCTGCGGCCGAGCCTGGCGCGGGCACCTACGATTGGTGAGCGCGCCTCACGGGGTGAGTCGTCGAGCGACGGAATCCGAGAGGTGGGTTTGTCTTCTTTTGAGGCACCCCCTTTTGGTTGGTTTTGAAGGGACACCAACCGGAAGCCCAGCATTTTGGGGGGTCCACTCACATGGCCCATGTCTTCCACACGCCGAGCCGGGCCGCAAGGAGCTGGCGTTGCGGAAGCGCCTCATCCGAGCCAAGTGGCCCGTTGAGGCGCGCAGATTTACGCCAGCGACATTTTGGAGCGCGCATGGGGCAATTCGTTTCTGTGGACCTGCTGAAATGTTTGCTCAGCCATGTAATCTTTGGATTGGATGATTAGTAGGTGATCTTGAATTTTCATATTGAGAGTGCAAAAAGGGAGCACTAGCTGATGCTTGCCACTGCGGGCAGTTGAATCACTTGGGTCACTTGGGTTGGTTGGTTGGCTTGCCATGTGGCGTTATCCGAGTGAGGCAGTGAGGCAAGTGGCAGACATTGCACGCCTGCCGCAGAGTAAGTACTTGATCGTTGCTTACCGAGCTAGCCAGCTGCCTTTCTCCTGCACAGGAATTTCAAGAGTCAGAGGAAGAAGAGTATGAGGAAAGTTCTGATGATGAAGAGGACCTCTCCAGGGCAATTAATGTCTATATTTCTTTCTTTGTATTCCCGTCCGTCACGCTTACAAGGAGGCGAGCGAAGATGTTCTGGAAGAGAAGCCCGTACCACAATTCGCCATCTACGGCCCACGGCTGGTGCCGCTGGCTGAGGCGGAGAGTTTTGCTCAGTGCTTTGCCATGCATCCAATGCCCCCGGGAGGTGCTGCGGCTCACCTGGGCGCAGGGCCCTGCTGGAGAGCCGCATTTGCCTAAGAGTCGATGGGTCTCAGGGAGGCCACTGGCGAGTCATGAGGGCCGAGGGCCTATTGCCCCCGCTACAAAAGCGGTAAAGTGCTTTTATGTTTTTTTTTTGGGGGGGGACCAGGGGCCAATGAGGGGCTCTTGCGGTCACAAAGCAGCGATCGCGATTAGAAGCAAGCTTTCTAACACCATTGTCTGTGACCTGTGGTTGGATCAGGTCATGGCTTTGAATGATGGCGATATGGCTGTGGGTCAACACCAATGGTACCATGTAGGTGCACCACCCATTTTCGTCTATTTTTGTGGGGATTGGGATGTTCACCGGGGGTACGATTTGGCTTTTGACGCGTGGCCGTATGATTGAGGCAACGCGTTGGCCGTCCAAGAACCGGCGCTCAGGTCAAAACGCGTGACGGTGAAGGAGGGCGAGCAGCCAGTTCCTGCGGGCCCTGCCTGGCCCGCCAGTTTCGGTGCTAGGTATTGCTTTGGATTTTTCGAGCTCCTGGCTGCCTGATTTAGGGAAGACAAATGCAAGCACAAGGGGTCAGCGCTTATTAGAGTCTTGCACGAGCACAGTTCCCAAAGCTGCAGGTGCATAGCTTGAGGCCATTTCACGCGCAAAGCGAGGTCAACATGCTGCGAACTGAGATTGTTTGTCCCGGGCTGAGTCCGATCATACCGCACAGTGGCATGGAGCCCGCAGATGCTTGACGCAGAGGCCGGAACATGGAGTCGCTCTTGGCTGCATACAAAGTCTTGACAGAAGACCCTGAGGAGGCACCGAAGCCTTGTACTTGACATGCGGCTGTAGTTGATTTCTTTTTTTTGTAACTACATGCCATGGCAATTTTGGGAAACATGTTTCTGGCAGGATGACATCCCCAAAACCAAAGAAGAGCTGTCTCTCGAAGAGATTTCAGTGGAAGTGGAGGACGCGGCCTGCCCACAGAGCCTTGCTGCTGACTTGTGAGACGTTGCTATCAGGAAGCTGAGGAGGAGGAGGAGGAGGAAGAGGATGAGGAAGGACAGGCGACGCTAAAAGAGGAGGATGACGAGGAGGGCAGCCTTCTACCAACAGAATCAGCAGCAGGGGCCCTTGGATCATGGCTATGCGGCTATGCCTCTATTCCTATGGTTTTTGCTTGCCAGCGAAACGTGTACTTGCGACCAAGGCAGCTTCTTCCGAACCAGACATCTTCTCCCGAGCGGAGTTGCACGTACAGCGCCGGCAGCTTACCGATTGAGTTCGTGTTATGTGCTTGCACGCCACACGCAGATGTTCGAGGTCGAGCGCCTTTGGGGCAGCCAGCCAAGATCCGCTTGGCTCAAGCCTCGGAATGAGATGCCAACAGCATGCATTGATCCTTGTTAGCTTGAATGCGGCGGGTGAGGTGCATTCTTGCATCCTCTTGCTACCCTTAGGCTTTCATTCAGCAGCCCTGTTAAGCA
The DNA here is from genome assembly GCA_963377175.1 of Effrenium voratum. NCBI lineage: Eukaryota > Dinophyceae > Suessiales > Symbiodiniaceae > Effrenium > Effrenium voratum. The sequence goes on along the minus strand of CAUJNA010003655.1, from coordinate 128,048 downwards.
CATGGCTAGGTCAAAGTCTTCAACGGCTTCCACCCAGACAATGCCAAAACGATTTTCCCGCAGGCAGGGCCACGCTGCCCTCCTTGGCTCTTGACACCATTCCGCCGCAAATATGATCCCTTGCGCCTGTTCCCATCTTTTGCCTGGGGGGCAAACATGCGTGGCTATGCCTATAGCCTCTGCAGGCTGCTGGCGTCCGACTTTTGCTGCATGTGTCTGCTCGAAAGAGCGCAAATGCGCACAAGGGCCATGGCGAGAAGGACAGCAATGGGGGGGAGAGGATGGGCAACTGAGACTTTTGCATTTTGCGAATCTGATTGTGCGACGAGGCCTTCTTAGAGGTTATCAATGTCCTGGTTGTTGTTGGGAAGCATTTTACATTTTTACTTATTGTGGTTTAGTGGGACATCTCCACTTAGCTTCTGAAGTTTAAACTTTTGCTCCCCTCCCAACGTCAACCAAGTTGTGACCAACTCTTCCTGCTTCGAGATGGGCCCTTCAAAAGCCCAGGAGTCTGACTGGGTGGAGCCCCTGGTGGACGACACAGACCTGGTTCAACAGTTGGTGGAGGTGCCGTGGCATTGGAGGAAGCCGACGGCCGGCGGCTGGCGGAGTTTGCGGGTTTGGCAGGTGGAGCTGTTGCTGGATTCCACGGTGGAGGCTCGGTGGCTCACCAACTTTACACAGCTTGAACCTGGTTGGCGCGGGGGCCCAGTGGGTTGCAACGGCAGAGCATGGCACGGTTGTTCTTTCTTTCTTTTTTGGGTGTTGCGTATGCAATTGCAGTGGTGAGCTTGGTCTGAACTTGTCCGCCTTGAATCTATTTGTGAGTTGCCATGTGCGTCACTTGGTGCTCCAGCGCGGCTTCCCTTTCCAGCAAGCGGCGCAGACCGCTTGCCACCTGATAGGCCGGCGGGCCGTTTGGGCCTCACGGAGCGCCATGGGCTGCTGCCAGGGCCTTCCAAAAGCTCCCAGTGTGCCGCTGCTTGAGCTGCAAACTGGGGATTTGCTGCTGAGCAGCGAGCCGCTGTGTTCAAGCCCTTTCGGCGGCAAGCTGGAACTGAGACGGAATATGGGCGCATCTGAAATTTCCGCACGACTTTTGTTTTGTTTTGGTTGGCTGAACCGATTGGCCAGTGTGGTTCACCTAGATCTTTCAAGGTTTTTTGCCCGAGGTGTTTTGCCTTGCGGCACAAAAACGGAAGGTCGACCCAGCATTCATAACAGCGCGCGACCACTGCCTTAGCGCTTCTACCAGTTCTTGTTTGGTGGCTCTGGGTTGTGAATATGTTCGACGGGCCGCAGGCTGCTATTGTGCCGTGGCGCTCTGTGTAGTTGCATCCGGGCACCCTATTCTGCAAGTATGAGGTGCTGGCGCTTTCTTCATGCGCGGTTGCTTGCGTATGAAGGACGGGTCCTCCCTTGTCTCTTTGACAGCTTGACATGTGCATAGTTGGTCGACAGCTCATAGTCGGCATGCAAATATTATGCCCATGGCAGTAAAGAAAACCCATGATACCAAGCACACTTTTGACTGCGAAATGCTTCTTGTTTTCTTCTCGCAGCTTGCTGACGTTCGCGAAACGGCGAAACAGGTTCATCACATCGGCATTGTGTTGAACCCGGCGGACTTCGGTGAGGAATCGCAGGTGCGCCAGGCAATGCCGGAAATAGATTTGAAGAAGATGTGCCGTGGATGTAATGGATGCCCACGTGTCTTAGGAAAATATTTGCCTGTGAAAGGATGCGAAACGGCTCATCTCGGCATGGATGTTGCACACTTGGTTGCCCACTAGCTCAGCCACACCTGTGTGGAGTGCAATTGTGCCGAGGTATGTCTTCCATGCCTTGGAAATTGGCATGAGAATCTGGGACCTGGAGCGCTATGTCAATCGCATTCATCAAGGCTGCCGTCCTGGTGAGGCTTATGCCAGGCAACTCCAGTGGTCCGATGCAGAGCTCCTGGGCTGGATATTGCCGGCGAGGGAGCAACTTCTGTTCCATGTCGCGTGTGGCGTGCTATGCGTGTGGGTCACAAATAGGGTAACCCCAAAATGGAACCCTGGCAAGTGGAAACATGGACTAAAACCTGCGGTTCCTTGGTGGTTTTATTTGGACCCCTACCCACATGCTAATATGGGAGGGGAAGATCTTTTGGTCCTGGCGTTGCCTGCACGAAAGCTTCGTGATGGAGCTTGCAAAAGTTGTGTTGCGAATTTCGTGTTTCTCGCAGGTCTGTGAGGGTGGTTGCTGTAAGGAAGATGGAATGTTGGCCGTGTATTTGCCGGGAGTGTGCACGGAGTGCACACAGACTACAGTTGAAGAACACGTCGCTGCAAAAGCACCCCCCCGACATGAGCAACGGAATCTTGAGCAAACAAACTTGACTCAAGCAAAGGCAATTTGAGAGGTTGTGTGCCACTGGCCTGCCTCGTTTGCCGGGTTTTGTCCTGCCGGCCTGCACGAAGCATTGTGCGGGAACTGCAGTGGATAGTTTGCGTTCTTGCCCCGGACGTGCTTTGTTTTTGCGCTACCACCTGCCACCCTTGCCTTGCGAACCTTGTCAGGCTGCGCTCAAATTTTACCCCGGTGCTGGACACTGCATTCGGGGAGTTCAAGGATCGCCCATATGAGAAGAACAAGCTGACGCCGGTTGCCGCCTTTTGTGACAAGGCTTGCTGTGCCATGCTGAGTGAAATCTCCTTGGTCCTCACTTCCTCACTGTCTTTGACTTTGCCGAAGGCAGAATGCTGCGGATGCTGCGTCTCAAAGGCCGACACCTCTAGCATATTTTGCTCCGAGCTGATTGCAGAGATTCTTCAACGAGGCGTGGTGTTGGTACCAGCTCAGGTGTGTTCTCCGCCTGTTACTGATGTAGCTGTGGGTGCGGGTGGGTGCATTTGTGTGTCTGCTTGTTTGTTTGTTTGTTTGTTTGTTTGTTTGTTTGTTTGTTTGTTTGGTTGGTTTTTTGGTTGGTTGGTTGGTTGGTTGGTTTGTTTTTTTGTTTGTTTGTCTGTCTTTTTGCTTGTTTGTTTGTTTGTTCGTTGGTTCGTGTTTGTTTGCTTGCTTGTCTGCTCGTTTCGTCGATGTTGTGTCTCATTGTATCGTGGACAGCGAGGCAAAGTCCTGGACAATCAGCGGCCCTCCTCGGAATTCACTCCCCTGGATTTCTTTGAAAGCGATGGGCGGCGAGTGGAAATGGCCCAGATGCATGAGGCAGTAGAGCTAGGACCCCTCAGGCGCATCCAGGTCTAGATCTCCGCATAGATGGCTCCCTGTGCCAATGTGTACTTGAGAGCCTTGGCAGAGATGGCCCAGCGGCTCGCGCCAAAGAGTGAACTGCATCGCTTGCAGTCCGACACTGCCAGACATTCGCCGCATCTTTCCGGGCAGAAGATGAATAGAACCTGCAGAATGTGAGAACACAAGTGTCAGTAGCATGCAGGCACAAGGAGCAAGAGCCCCTCCAACATCCTCCAACCATCCAACCCCATGCCTACACCATCGGCTGCTTGTGAATGTGCTTTGCTTTGGTCAAGTGCTTTTCAAAAAAGGCCTTGCTTACGTGTCTTGAAGCCAGCAGGCAAGACGTCCAGTTTGGATTAGGATCCCCTCAAACACCCAAACCAACCGCTTCAATGCGCGCGGCCCAACATGAAGCGGAAGCGCGAGGCCGATGCCGAAAGACAGGCTGAGAGCTGACCGTGTCATTTCATGCACCATGGGCACTCTCAGCTTGGCGCAGCCCTGAGAAGCGGCCACGATTCGCAGGGCTTGCGCGGGGTGCGGTACTTCGTCCTGGATGAAGCGGACCGAATGCTGGACATGGGCTTCATACCTCAGGTGCGCGCCGCTGGGCTGCAAGCGTTCGCCCGAGAACTGGCTTTGATGTCAGATTTGGCGGTGGCTCAAAAAAGTGGTACCAAAAGGGCACCTTGGTGAATGGAACCAAAGCCTAAAACCTGCGTAACCCTAGCTCTTTAATTTTGAGCCGTACCCATTTGCGGAAAATTGACCCAGGAGATTGTCGGCCTCATGGGGCCCAAACGGTTGCGGCAGAGCCTCCTGTTTTCGGCCACATGGCCGGCGGCGGTGCATAGCTTGGCTGGCCGCTTGGCAGCAGAACCAGCCAAGATCAGGTGAAAAGGGTGCACCGAGCCTGGTCCGGTCGCACGTGTTTTTTTTTTCGCGAGTGGCCGAGGAGAGTTCCTGGGCGAGCTGCTAGCTTATTTGTTCCTTGAGCGTCAAAGCGGAGTGCAGATACGCCGCTTAGGTCGCCTGTGCGCATCTCCATCGCCGCCTTTCTGCGAGTTTGTTGGCATGTTGTCATCCAAATGACATCCTGCTGCGTGGGCTCTCGCTTAGGACCAGGAGTCCGATCAGCCCAGTGCCAACACCAACGTTGACCAGTTTGTGGAGGTGGTCCGCACCTGGGCCGCACCTTCTCCCGATCAAGGAGCCGCTTCCTTCCTGCTTCGCGGCGGGCCAGGTGAGAGCAAGAAGGAGGCCCGCTTGCTGGAACTGCTGCGAGAACCGAGCGGGAAGACCGGGAAGACGCTCATTTTCGTTAACACGAAGAAAGGCTCGCAAGCTCGGGCAAAAACCCGAGCATTATGGCTCTTCTTCACGCAGCGCCTGCTGCATGTTTTCACGTGTGACTCGCTCTGGCTTGCATGCCGCACTGTTCTGTGACTGCCAAGAGTTGAGACGAGCTGTCGCCTGTTTCACATGTGGGCACGCAGCCCTGCAGGCTGCGCGCTCCTTGCTGACCGCCTGCGCCGTGCAAGCATAGCGGCTTGGCTGCAAGCCTGGCTGTTGCATGCCGCTTCTGGATTGAAGGCTGACACATGCTGCCGTGTGCATCCGCAGACATCCGTATTGTGCATCCATACTCGTCCAGATGCTACCTCATTGGAAACAGTGAGGTGCCATGCGGCGAAATCCATGGCAACCTCGCCCAGGCAGAGCGGGCTGCAGCTCTGGAGGAGTCTTCCCCTGTCCGTGCAGGGAGCACACACAGCCTTTGGAGACTGATTGCCAGCCATGGCGCAGCTTTTGCCGAGCAGTTGTTTAACGTTTGACAATGCGATGAGGAGTTCACCCGTGGCGCGACCAAGACTTTGGTGGCTACGGACGTTGCCGCGCGCGGTCTTGACGTGGAAGACATCACGCTGGTGGTTTGCCACCTGGCGACTCATGGCGGTTCAGCAGATTTCCAGCTGTGGGCCGCTTCATTCGCGGCCGAGGTTATGACTTTCCAGACTCGATGGCGGGCTGCCTGTCTGAATGATCGCCCTTCAACCTGCTGGGAATGAGGGAATGAGGGAATGGCCCCTAAAACAATTTCCTATGGGTTTCTTTAAGGGAAACCCCTTCCGGTTTGTTCCCAACACCCGGACCGGTTATTCCCTACCCATCGCACCTGCAAGTCAATCCATGGAAACCCGACTGTCAGAAGTCCAAAGGAGGGCGAGCCAAGGTGGCATGGAGGACTACGTGCATCGCATTGGCCGAACTGGTCGGGCAGGCCGGAAAGGCACTGCAGCGCCTTGGCTGAAGAGGCAGCGGTCATCCAAATTGAAGAAGCAACCATTCACCCCGCGAGTTACAAATAGACCACAGGCATTCAGGCAGGCGTGCAGCTTCTGAATTCAACCCCGCGCTTGATGGTTGTTGGTGGCCCGTGGGACACGCCCTTGCCGTGGAAGGTCACCTTCTTTCCTGCTCCCGAAGACGTGTCCGGGAGTCGGTCAGCAGGTCCCTCGGCATTCAGGGGATGGATCCTGGCCAACTCGCTTGACGCAAGGCAGGCCGCCTGTGGAGTTTGTACCATGCATTAAACAGATGCAAACGCTGCGCGTTGTCGCGCTGTCCCCCTCGACCAGGCTCAAAAGAACCACAAGAGCAATGCGGGCTTGAACAAATGCCGGGGTTGGGCTGAGCAGTCGCAGTCTGGCGGGCCGCGCAATGTGATTGCCAGCCGGCCAACGAGGTGGCTGGAGCTGGAATGGGCATGTCGGGCTCAAGGGCCAGGAGGAGCAGGGCTTGAACTAGCTCAGCACTAAATACGGATCTGACCGCCTCCGGCCCATGAGGGCCAAGGCAAACATGGCACGATAACCAGCGCGAGCTTTCAACTTTTGCTAACCGCTGCTGTCTGCAAGTTTGAGCAGAAGATGCAGAAACAAGCCAGTTGCTCCAAGAGCATGGACATTTTTGTCGATGTTCTAGCGGCCTGATGTTGTCTAGTCTTTCATTGGGACAAGACCAGGCTATCTGCCTGCCTGACTGGAGCTCGCAGCTGCTGCAAACGTGTGTCTGCTCCAAGTATGCTAGGCAACGCCCATGACCTGATCAAGTTGCTGCGGGCAGCTGGACAGCCTGTGCCAAAGGAGCTGGCTGTGTTCCTTGACCAGGTTGGCGCATTCTGTGTTTGGGTGCTAGGTAATCGGCGGGTAACGGAGGGGGCGCCAGTGCAAAGAGCTTTTCTGGGGTGGGCAAAGAAGCGATCATGATTTTTGGGCCTAGGTTGCAGTGTCACTGGGCATGCAATGAACAAGCAACGGATGGCAATTCCAGTCCAGCTGTGTACCTTGCGTGCATCTGAAGGCTCGACCATGGCCCAGTAACATCAAGCGTGGCAGCCCGAGTTGGAAAGAGACGTGACTGCACACTTGCCCATCATGGGTGATTGTGTTCTTCTTTTGTTTTTCTGTTTTTGTTGGGGGCAGGCGTGCAACATTACGATGTTGAAGGCTTTTCCCAGCCATTCGAGAAGGTGAAACTGGAAGTCAATGCATCACCATGTCACCAACGTGGATGCGCATAGAAAATGATACTGCCGCTTCTCATGTTGCGCAACTAGATAAGACACTGTTGACCAGACGCATCCAAGAAGGTAGGCTGTTGCGCAATGACAGGCCAAGGATGCCTTTGGTGGAGCCGAACCCCGTGACAAAGTCATGTTGGTGTGGTTTGTCACTTTGTCTGCGGCAATGCCAGCATCGTGCTTTGGACACTCACATTGCCAGCCGAGGAAGGGTGACGAACTTAGCTGAAGTACCTTGCAGAGGGTTGTGCTTGTTTGTCGCTTTGTTTGCGTGTGTGTGTGTCGTTTGATACGTCGTTTGATCCATGTAGTGCAACGCTACTCCCAGGCGGCAAGGGTCTGCAGAAAGGCAAGCCTGGAAAGCAAGGTCCGCAAGTCGAGGCTGCAAAGTGCAACGCCCTTAGGCGCAGTTGAAGGATCGTGCAAATCATGTGTCCACCACATGCTCGCAGAGAGGCAATGAGAAAGCAGCAGACTCTGAAAGCTTCAGCCAAGCAAGCACACCGAGGTACAAATGAAGACGGTGTCAGCATTGTGGGCTTTCCGAGTAAAGTGGCCCCAGTTCATAGCTTCAAGGACGCAGCTTGTCAGAGACGTGTGATTGCCAGTGGGTCATGGCATGCTTTGCTGCTTACATGGCCTGGGTTGCAGAAGCGTTGTAGTTCGATACGGGTGCGAACCACTTGCAGGAAGCGCCGTTCAACAAAGATTTGCGGAGAGAGCTGAAGGCCACTGGATTTCAGCGACCTACTCCCATTCAGGCGCGCACGTCGATCCTTTGCCCCTTCACGTCGCACTTGATATAGTTTCGAAAGGCATATGGCTGGCCTGTTGCGCTTAGTGGAGTCGACTGCATCGGCATTGCAAAGAGTCTCAGCTTGACAAGTTGCTGACGAGGAGTGAACAGGGAGGACAGACAGCTAGAGAGAGAGAGAGGCATTTTCTGCACTATATCCAGACTTCAACCTGGAAACGGGCCTGTGCAAAGACTTTACTACGCGCAGATTTGCGCGTGAGAGTGACGATAGCTTCAGCCCGCAGAGCATTTTGACAAAAGACTCAGGACAGGGTCTGGAAAGACGCTGGCCTTCCTGCTGCCCGGATGGATTGCAATGACTGGCCCAAAGCCTCAGCTTTGACTCATGTCACGCACCTAGGCTACCTGCACTGAACCATATTCCGGCTTGGTTGGACGAGGAGCGAGAAGGTTCAGTTTGCAGTGAAGGGTGTGACAGGAAGGAATTCTGAATGGCCAAAGAATCTGGCAGGGGAGGGCTTCCAGGTAGGCAGGGAGCAGATGAGTTTGGTTGGTTGATGTGATACTTGTATGCTTGCTGTTGTGGCCAGTCTCGGATAAATGACGCCTGAGCAACGTGCGACAAATCAGGGAAAAAAGGGATGCGGCATGATACCCTTGATTTTGCCAGGAAGCCTCCGGCAACGGGCCCCTCGCGCTAGTCGCAGCTTGATTTGCAAATGACAAGCAGTGGTGAGGAAGTATGGGTGAATCTCAAAATTGGGGGCCCCATTCAGGTTGGTGGTTTCCTTTTGGTTTTCTTTTGAAACCATCCAAAAAAGGCCCCCCTCCTATTTTGAGACACGCTGGCTTTGAGCTTTTAGGTTGCACCAACCCGTGAGCTTGCTGCTCAGACGTACCGTGAAGCACCAGGGCTGCAGACGAGTTGGCCAAGGTTTGACAGACATCCCCTGTTCTTAAGGCACATCGTTTTGCAGGAGTCGCCCGCGTCGTGCGCCCGGAAAGCGATGCCCACGGCAACTGTCCGCATGAGCTTCGGCATGCTCAGCCGCCCCACGAAGGAGACGCGTCCGGCCAAGGTGTGCCTCGTGCATGGCGGAACCGCCTGGGAGCCGCAGGCAGCTGCACTGGAGGCCTGGCAAAGCCCCGAAGTCGGTCCTCGCAGTGCGTTTCCCTTCTCCCGGCACCGCGAGGCCGGTGCAGAGCTGGTAGTGGCGACGCCCGGGCGGCGCCTTGGGCTGAATATAGCAGTATAGATTCAAGTGGGGCCGCCAAAGCGGCCCCATTTGGCTGCACTTCCGTTGCAGGCTGGCTTTTCTCATGGCACGGGGTGGCGAAGCAGCGGCCAACACTGCGAGGCACTAAGTGCTATCTAAGTGCTAGTGCTGGACAACCTTGGCCATCCGAACACAGGGGACGCTTGCCAGTTACCCCAATCCAGTTGGTGTTTTTTGCTGCGCTTCACCTCCCAGGCTCGAGAGATTGCTGCCTGTGGTGCGAGATACTTTGTGAAAGAAGCGGTACTGAATCAGAGGCAAGTGTTGTGATCGCTTTTGTCCATTTGTCCTTAAGGAAAGCAACTTGCGGAAGCGCTTGCAGCCTTTGACCGCTTCATTTCGAATGGTGGGACTGCTACTCGTCACATTTACTCTACGCTTTTGATGCCCGGCTTGCACAGAGGGGCGAGACGGTCCGAGTTTCGACGGGCAGAGGAGCTGAAGCAGGCCTTTTGAAGCCGAGGAATGCGCATGTTCTTTGTGGTGACTTGCCTGGTGCATTGAAGGCCCGCGTCAATTGCATCAATTGCGGACCCGCACACACACACACGCACACTGTAGCGCCAGCTATGGCTGATGCTGCACCTTCCAAAAGGCTTTTGCCGTCCATTGTTGAAATTGATATGCTCTTTGGTGGGGCCTGCCCGCCAGCTCGCCCGCCAGCTCGCCCGCCGGCTGACAGCCTGTAGGTCTCCCAGAGGATGCAGGACGCCGGCCTACCCTTGGGTGTGGTTGAGCCACTTGGGCTGAAAAATTGGATAGGATAAGGAGGGAAGCAGGCTGCATGGGCCCGATTTTGACAGAAGACTTGCCCCTTGTGCTGCTTTTGTCGGACCTGTAAGCGCTGAAGGCCAGGAGTGTCCACATGAGGTCCACGTGGCCACTGGGCCACTTGGTCCATTTGTTGTTGGGGCAAGTTTCCCTAGCACGGAAGCTAAAGGGCGGAAATTGTGCATGTCGCTGACAGCAGACTGTTGCCACCTGCCCTTGAAGCGAATTGGTCCACCCCCAATGAAGCCAACTTGTTCTCATTGCCAGTTACCCTGGAGTTTTTTTGTTCAACTGGCTTTTCAGCGCACACCCCAACAAACAGTGCAGCGCACATTCGCTGTCCGCTTGGCCACCTGCACGTGATCTTGGCCACAAATGGCCGCCAGTGGACCCAAACGGTCACAGCGGGCTGTGCCGCACCCGGGCCTGCGCCCTTTGAGCTGTGAAACTTCAATGGTTCAGGCGTCACCTTGAAGGACTGTGACACGTTTCGGCGTCCGCGAAAAATGGGGTTCGAGAGCTGGCGCAACATTCCCTGCGACTCCGAGTGAGTCGAGGTACACCACATTGCTAAAAGGGCACCTCGCAGCTGGCAACATCACGGAGGCCTGGAAACTCATTGACACCATGACGGAGGTTGCCCGGCAAGTGACCACTCGGCACCGTCAGTACATTGATTGAAACACATGTATATATATATATATATATATGTATGTATGTATGTATGTATGTATGTATGTATGTATGTATGTATGTATGTATGTATGTATGTATGTATGTATGTATGTATGTATGTATATTTATTTATTACTAGACATAGGTTTGTGAGCAGCCCAAACAGTACGGGGATTCTTTATACTCACCAGGGCCAAAGATCCAGCTGAGCATCTTGTTGGTTTCCTGCCCCATGCCGAGCAAGCCGAATGGTGGATACGCTCACCGGTCAATTGTTTTAGACTGAGACCTGGGTGTCAAAATTGTGGGTTTCTTGGTGTTTTCCCTTGAAAACCGGAAACTAGTCCAACAAGGGTACCCACAAAAAACGAGAGGTTTATCTTTGTTTTTGTACTAGGTGTTTGGAGGGCTTCCAGCTACAATGAGCAGCCCGGAAGTGTGTGATGAGCCTAGGCTTGGGTCATGCCGGACCTCCGCACAGCCAACACCTTCCTCCGTGGCTGTGTGAAGTTGGGCGCTTTGTCACACTGCGAGGAGCCCGCTGATCCTTGATGATCTCAGTTGTCCAAAGCCGACCTTTTGACCTTTTGGTTTTCCTTTTTTGGTCCATTTTTAGTAGAGGTGCCAAAAGGAAAACCTTTTAGTTCTGGGTCCTTGGGGCAACTGAGTGAGTGGCTCGTAGTCACAAGATCCGCATGTCAATAGGTCCGTGTGTGTGTGTGTGTGTGTGTGTGTGTGCGGAGTGACAGAATGCCCTGTCACCACCCTTTCTATTTCGCAGCAGGGGCGTGCAGCACCTTTGGCATACTGCACGCAATGAAGCTACTGCCAAAGGTGGGAAGGGTGTCCAGACGTGGACACCTGTACCTGCGTCGTGATGTTGCTGAAAGTCCTTTTGGTCCCCTCCCTGAACCGCCGTTGTTTTGTGTTTCCCTGTTAAAGTACCTACAGGGAAGCCAAGTGCATTGCGAGCCGAAACTCATCGTACTCGAGACTTGTCGGTTGTACTCGAGACTCATCAGTTGTACTCGAAAGATTAGCACACTCCATCTGGAGTTCAAGTGTGTACACCCCATTCGTGGGGAATCCTCGGGTGTACCCATTGTGTGACCCCGGGCCGGCTCTGTCGGAAAATTTGACCTCAACGTGCGTATCATAGAACAGCGGAATTTCACATTTAACCAGGAACGAGGTTTCACTAAAGGGAAGACAGCTGTCAGATCATAGTGACGTCTCACCATAGCTGCTGAAGGCTGCTGACTTGAATCGCATTGGCTTGCATTTTGTTGAATTCGTTGCTCTTACCATAGCTGCTGATGGCTGCTGACTTGAACTTGCATTGACCTGCATTTTGTCGGATTCGTTTCTATCACCATTGCTGCTGATGGCCGCTGACTTGAACTTGCATTGACTTGCTACTGATCGCCGCTGACTTGAACTTGCATTGACTTGCATTTTGTCGGATTCGTTTCTCTCAAGGTGGAAGTGTGCAAATTCCGATTTAGTTGCGTCACCATGTCTCGACGTGATGATCGTGACAGATCCAGGACTCGACGCAGACGTGATCGGAGTCCTTCCCCTCAAGCTCGTAAAGCACACCGACGCGAACACAATGACAACCAGGTCTCGGAGAACATGGATTGGAACAACTTGGTTTCATGGCAACACAACTCCGGCTACAACGCTGCCAACAACTTTCCGATGGTGCCTACCAACTTTCAATCGACTCACAACCCCACACAGCAATTCCAATACCCGGCGATCAACTACATGATGCCGATTTCTCCTGAACCCACGCCATCCAAGTTCATGCCACCAATGATGCCACCACAGGTCACTACCTCCCAACCTACACCTACACCTTCACCTGGACCTCCTACAGCTCTACCGGTTCGTCCTCAGAAAGCCTGGCTTACTCCCTCGCCTGACTGGACACCTGCAGACGGCATGTTTGATGTCAACCAACTCTACAACTTTAGCCTGCCCATGACTGTTGCCAACACTCCACATGGCAACCTTCGCGACATGTCAGGCATGGATATTAGGGACGTACGCCTGGTTCAGGTTATCCACGGGGGCCTCACCAACTGGCTACTCAGGCCGTTTGCACACGGCCGATTCGTGACGTGGGAAGGCTTTCGCACTCGCACTGAGGCCTTACTTTGGAGTACATGCTCCAAATTACTACGAAGATCGCAGTCACTCAACCTGCTCACCCTGGAAAAGGACCTTGCCAACACGTTGGGTCTCAACATTGATGACTTCAATCAGCGCATCAAGGTCCACGACCATTTGGCCAACCTGGTACTTCAATTTCTTCAACAACATCACACCTCTCTCGCACCTGCTGCCCAGAATGATGACATGGTCAAGAAGTTCAATGATTTGAATCGTGCGCATGAACTTCTCCAAGCTCAGTATTCCGCATCACTTCGCGCATCGACCTCGCCCACGATGACAAATCAGAAAGATGATGCAGAGTTGGTTACACCGCCACCGGTCAACCACACACCATCCTCGTCACCTGCCAGCTCCCTTCCCACAGCCAGCGCGGCCGCCCTGGATGGCAAGTCGTTTGATAGCGTGGTGCAACCTCGGATCATGCAGTCTCTTCACGGAGTGTCGTCACCGCCGTCCAAACCGGCGGCGTCACAATTGCTCACCATGCACAGCACGCCGGATGAAGTTGTCAAGTACTACACATGGACCAGTGACCAACCTCGCCTTTTCCTCAAGCAAGCACCCACAACAACCACTTTGGCATCGCTGGTTAAGTGGGCCAATCACCCGTCCCGGCTCAACGGCAACAAGTCATTAGATTCTATGGCGACGCAGCTTCTTCAGGCCAGGCAGCGCATGCCGAAGGGCGATGCGCCCACACTCGGTGCAATGGCAGCATTATGGGGTCTTGAACCCGGGTACCTTACCAAACTCACCGAGAAGGCATTGAGTCACCTCATCGTGACCGCTCGCCTGCTTTGTGGATGAGAAGGCATCATTTCGACCTTCGATCTCATATGAGCCCGGAGCGGCAACAATGTCACGGATGAGTCCAGGTGAAAATTCGTCCGTCAAGTGTTTGCGTTGCACATGATTGATCTTGTACTTGCTTGTTCTTGCGTTGCCTCTTGTGTGATTGTCTGAGATGCTTGTATTTATGTCGCCGCCTTGTGGTAGATTTCGTTGGTTGCATCTCACCATGTTGGATGAACTTCGCCACTGCGGAATCTATGATGATGTTGCACAATGGCAGTCGCTGGACGACCTTCTGCACTCGTTGACTACATTCTCGACGTGCTGGCATTACTGTTTCCCTGGACTACCACCACCGTCGATTCCACTTGAGGAGTACGAATCCATCACACAATTGCCGTGGCTGGGTCTCATCCTCGAGGTCTTAGTTGTGGTCCGGATAGCCCTCCAGATTCCGAATTGCGCCATGTCCAACTCTCAGCACACCGTGGCCAACAGGTATGAACTTCACAGATGTCGGTGCGCTGCCTATTTATTGATCAGTTTCTTACAACGTCTCATTTCACAGGATCACGGCTACCTCCCGCCGTTCTTCGAAGTCCTTCACTTCTACAAGACTTCTCTCTTGTGTGAAATCATGCACTCGACTTTCGCTGACTCGCGACATCTACGCTCATTGCGGGCGCGATTTCCTGACCTCTACGACTTCATACATGATCCAGGTCATCACCAACAACCGTGCGTCTACATTCGACTTTCCCCATGGCACACACCATACTATGTTGGGGCGACTGATCAGGATGTTCTACGTCGTGAACACTCACGCAGTCGCAAATTTCTACAACTACTTCGTGGACGGCATGCCTTCTTTGAACCGGCGCTTCACTACTGGAAACGATCCAATACTTACTGGCTCTTCTGTGCTGTACCAGTGGAAATCAGACTTCCAGTTTCCTCGGTGTGGGTTCAAGAAAGCAAATGGCAATACCTGCTACGCCCGCATTTGAATGCGCCCTGGGTACACAGAATCTTGCGCAAGGTTGGCTTCCGGGAACATCTTGTAGATTTTCGACGCCACTCGTTGTCGACGCCCACTTCCATCGGCTTGCACAAGCGCTTTCGACGACGACTACATCCGGATCTCCAACGGCAACTACGACCTGACACCCTGGATGACATTCAAGCCCACTACTCGATCCTCTATCAGCTGGGATCGAATACAGGAGCGTCGTTCCAAGTCATGCGTGACCTACTGTCAGCCGCTTTCCCTCCCACTCAGCTGTACTACTTATTGCGGCTCGCAGTATTTGTCAACGAACCCTTCCGCTCCAAGGCCCAGAAGCTACTCGCCCAGGTACTGCGCAAACGACGGCTGCAACCACCCTCCACTCTGACACAGCTACTTTTGCCGCCGCTGCATGTCCAAAATTGGAAAGCGCTACTTGGCACATGGTTACAAAACTGGATTGCTTCCCATCGGGATCTGTTCCCTTCTCTTTTCATTCCAAAGATCCGGGTTGTGGAAACCCGCAGCGCCACATTGGGCGACAAGATATACAACTATCGCACATGGCAGCGTAAATGGACGCCTGACACATCCTTTCCGTGTCGCTGTTTAGACATCGATGACCACCATCTACTCCGTGCACATGGTCACGCAGTAATGGTGGATGACTTTTCTCGCATCAATGCGGACATTAACGTGGAGATCATGGCCGCCTCAATGAAGGATCAGTTTTTCGGTGATGTCGACCTATTGCATCAACGTTACACCACGCAACTTCGCAAACTTGCTCGACGCTGGCATGTACATGGTTCCGATCTACTTCCAGATCTACAACCGGTCGTGGCTCAGTTAATGGAGACCCATCGGATCAACCTCCAAGATCAGGCTTATTGGTCATCGGCATCGTTGCAACGCACTGTGGCCTCTTTGTCTTCTTGGGTAGTTATCCCAGCGGATCATTTTCCCTCCCGTGCACATGTAGTGTGCCCGTCCCTGTTTGCCATATTGATGCGGAAGACATTCTGCGCGGGGCTCACTTTGCCGCGAATCCGCAGCATCGTTTCGCTCTGAAGTGGTAACCACGGTACCTTCTCTCCTACGTCAACGATACGCATGGGGACTTCGACTTCAAGCACCGTTGCCCACAGCGCGCATCCTTCCAAAGCCGACCAAGGACTGGCAGAAAGCTCGACCCATCATTTCATTCTTTCGCACATGGGCGGCTCCCTTCCTCACGGTCTTCGGTGCGCTCATATTTGAACTCACCAAGGCAGCTTTCCCCGACATTGCAGGTCAACTTTCAGTACAAGAACTTATCCAGCAGCTATGGGAAGCACTGTCAAAAGCAGATCCTGATGAGTACATCCACCTGGTATCGCAAGACTTGTCAGGCTTCTTCACGTCCATTCCTACGGAACGTTTCCATCAGGCGCTTCAAGTGCTTCTACATCGCTATGATCAAGTTGTTGGCCTTCACGGTTCCTCGCAATGGTCCGTGTACGAAGTCAAGTCAGATCATCGACGCCGTATGTTCAAAGGAAAGTGGCGCCGTCAGACCAAGATCCCTCGAATTTTTCGTGAACAAGATCTCCGGCACCTTCTGGACTTTGTCATTGACAACAGTCACTTCGAGATCAACGGATACTTGTTCCGCCAAGAACGAGGAGTTGCTATGGGATCACCAGCCGCGCCACCGTTGTGCAATTTGGTTGCTACGGTTGAGGATTTCTTCTGGCACCGAACCATGATTTCACTGCGGTTTTGCATGCCCGACATTGGTGTGATTTGGCATGAGCGCTACGTCGACAATCGTTTCATTCTCCTTCGTGACTCAGCCCCACACTCACCCGTGCTCAAGAACTTTCTTTCCCTGGAATTTTATCGCCCACCAGTGATGCTTGAGGTTCAGCATGATGACAAAGTACTGGGTTACCGATGTGATTCTTCTTCCAGAACTATCACTCCGCAGCTACCTGATCATCCCTCCCAAATCAAAGGAATTCGGAGTGCCAATGATCGGATGTTCACCTATTCTTCTTGGTCTTCTCGCTCGTGGCTCATCATACGCGGTGCGCAACCGGCGGTTCAGCAACAGCATGGGCTCGATGCTCTCAAACGCCTTTATGAGGCCAAGGGTTTTGAATCTCACCTTCTGCGGGACGTTCGCCGTCGACTTGGGACAAAATCTGCATGTGAGCTTGTCCTTTGTTCCCTCTTGTGCATGCTTGGGATTGCGTTCGTCGCATTGTGCTTGGTTTGCATGAGCGGTGTGCTTTAACATGAGCTTTGTCCTTGGCCCCTAGTTGGCTCAGAACTATGGCGGAATATATGATCACTAGCACTTTGCGCTCGGATGGCTCAATACAAACTACGAGCCGCGTGACGCTCGAGCACCTCCCCAACTTCATCAACGGCAATGAGATCCAGATGTTCATCCGGACCCATGGCATAGCACACCAGCAGAGTGTCCAATCCCACGGCTCGTCGCGGGATGCACCAGCGCTCACTGAGCTGCCCAGATCGCGTTCCCCCCGATCACGAATTCCGCGGATCCAGCTCACACCGGGCCCACAAGGGCATTCGGATGAGGAAGAAGATTGGGGTGAATGGAGGAGTGATGGCAGACACGCCCATAGTGATCAAAGGAGCCCGCGTTCGCCTCCGTTTCCCCCTGCTCATGCCAGTCCTTCTGAGAACCGCATCGCGCTGGTGCCTCTCTCAGTTCGTCGGCAGGTGCCTGATTTGGAGGTTCATCGCTTCAAGCTACGCACTGGGTGTCGGATCGAGGAGATCGCCATCGAAGTGAATGATGTCCTCTACTACACCTTGCCTTCGATTGCCGCCTTGGTATTCCCTGAGCCGGAGCTGTTGAAGAAATCATGGGAGTCTGTCTACAGGAGCCTCATGCCGCACCGCCGCAGCATCATAGAAGATGAACAGCGGATCATGTCCATTTCGGAGTTTCCGTTTGCTCAGCCGCCACATGGAGTTCCGGGACGCTGGACGGCGCAGGTGGTCAAAGACATCTCGGACTACTTCCAGGTCTCTCGGCGGTCGTTACCACAGCAACTCATCGTCCAGCTCGGCATTTGCGAGGAGAAGTGGCCATATATCTGCAGAACCACGCGGACGTTTCACCACTTCTCCGCGGACAAGAAGAACTCGCAGAAGAACCTCTGTGGGATCATCTTCTCATTTGAGCCACGCAGAGTGTTGCCGGACAAGCAGCTCACTCAATCGCAGTCCACATTTTTCTGGTCCCATAACACCAACATTCAGGCTGCCATGCAAATCCTGCGTGATGATGAACTTATCCGACCTTCGAAGTGGCAGGAAAACCCTTCCCCCAATCGTGAATGCTCCAACTGGAACGAAGTTTGGTTGCCACCGATGGGATTCTACTGCAGAGGCAGCCTCCAGTCTCAGGAGGCGGCAATCCAATCTGCGGCGCAGTTCGGTGGAATCCGGACGGACCGCCCGGTGTGCGTGGGTGGCTCTGCTCGTCTCCGACAGCAGCATTGCACTATACCCCGCGGCGGCGTGTACGCGGACATCGCAGCTTCCCACTACTACGACTGCATTCATGCCAAGGATGGCAGGTGGAAGCTGAGATCTTCCATTGCAGTGCCCAGCTACATGGGCATCTTCTGGTGACCTTGGCGACCATGGTGGCATGCCAGTACAATAGCGTTGCAGCTTGACCGACGTGTTGTGCGCCTTGTTTTCATGATTCAAATCATGACGCTCCTCTTCCGGAAAAGCGCATTGAGTTGTCCGTGGCTCATGGTTGACCTTGTGTTTTATCCTTGTATGGTGTTGCTTGCATGAGTTGTTGTTTGACTTCTGACTGCTTGCCGTCGCCGCTCTTAGTCATCACTGGTTGATTGGGCACTGGTTGTCTCAGATTTCCGGGATTGTGATGGATCATGGGGATATGCTACGTGATTGTCGGCACATGCTACTCGCTATGTCATCGCAAATCAGTTTACTTTTGGCTGGACTGCAGCGTCTTGAAGGTCAGCAGCGACATCCACAGCCGCCTCCACCGCCACCGATTCCGGAAGTTCACCCCCCACCGCTGCCTCCGCCGTCCACGGCGCCGCCGTACTTGCCAGCAACATCGGTCAGACCTGACCACATGGCAACGCCGGTCACTCTTGTGGCCACCACGGATAGCCGTGCGGAGCATCCGGCTCACATGCGCACGGTGAGTGTTAGCACCTCCTGGGAGCACAGACGAAGGCGAAGATCTAGACATCGAGAGCCGCACCGGAGACGATCCCGCAGCCATCACCGTCGGCTACCTGACCGTCCTGTTGACGCGGTTCCCGTGGTCCGCCGTCATGCTCACACACCTAAGTATCCACCGGCGGTCAAAGCCATGCCAGCCTGCAGACCTTCCGGCCTGTCTTATGAACGGTGACGGAGCAACAGCGACAAAAGTACCTCAGCGTTTGCGTCGTTCATGCTTTCATGCACCATGTCATTGCCATGCCGCAGCATTATCGCTTTGCAGCTTTGTGTGAGTTGCCCTTGAGGTTTGATCGGTTGCCATGCAGTTGTCTGCTGAGTTTGTGAACAACCTGGTGGCTGTGCTCAATGTTCTTGCATCCCAGGTTGCGACAGCTTTGGACACACTGAACTTTGCCTTGATGACGGAGCGTAGTCGTCCGACAGACACGGTGGTGACCCCGAGAGCACCAAGAAACTCCAGACATGGGTTGCGGCCCCGCATCATCACGGAGCTCGCCTCCTCCGACCGATCTCGATCCCCCACACGCATTCGGGCTCGACCGGTGGACACGTCATCTACCTGGTATATACCGGCTTTGTCCCCGCCTCGACCCGCACATCGTGATGCTAGTGAACACAATCCTGGTACTCGGCCCGAATCTGTGTTAGATCGACTGCCACCGCCTCGTCCTCTCGCTCCCTTCGCAGCACACGGTGGACGAGAGCCAGGACAAACGACGCCTACGACACCTGAGTCGGATTCTGATGGTTCGATACGTCCGCATCCAGGTGCCTCGTCGTTCCGGCCGTCGCCGACGGTGGTCCATGGTCCTCGCGAACTTCTACAAGAATTTACCATTGCACTTCGCAATGCGTACCGTGAACCTTTCACGGCATGGACACAGGGTGAGCTGGATGAAATGGTGAGACGGAAGAAGGATAAAGATTCCAGGCCCACCTATAAGACCATTGCGCGGTTTCTTCAGAAGCCGATTGAGGAAGTCAAGCAGGCATGGAAGGTCTACCAACAACTTGAAGCTCGCGGCTAGCACCATGCCCGACAAATGCAGCAATGACCATTGATTGACCAAATGATACGCAGCGGCGGTGTGTCCGATTCGCGTTGTTGATCACATGATATTTGCTTGCTCGCATGTGAATCAATCTTGCTTGTCGTGTTGTGCAATGTCGTTGACATGCTGTGATGTCTTGCCTGAGTTGCTCAAATCATGTCGGAACAAGTTGTACAGACGTACATTACCTGGACCCATGGAGCGCAGCCGACGTGGTTACAATTTCATGGACCCGGGGCTCTACTCGACAGACCCATACGGTTAACTACGTCACCTCCGCCCCCGCCAAGTTTGCCATTGCTTCTTCCACCTCCTCCTCCACCACCACCACCACCACCGGTGATTCTTCACCCACAGTTTATGCCCTCGGTACGCAGCCCCACGATCTCAGCCCCTCGTGGACAATCCTGCCCTACCTCTTCGAAATCGCAGCGCACACGCCGCTCGATTCACAGCAGTGACCACTCCCGTGATGAAGAACCACGCAGTCCAGGGCCCTCGTCCAAACGATCTCGGACAGCATCAGCTTCGGCGCCGCGGCGATATCGACGGCCCTTTACAGTGTTTTATTCCAAACGTGCAGGCCGCCCATCGATATCCCCCTCGGCGGCGTGCAAACATTACTGTCACGCCATCCTGCGCCATGGACGGAAATGTCTTTCCCCTTGTGCTCGTAGACGGCCAGGTCACTATCATTGCAGGTGTGCGCGACATCAACGACAGTGAAAGCTAGGAGTCTGACATTTCCGACCTCGTTGCTGCGTTTCACCTTGTGTTTGAAAAGTTGCCTCACTCTTCAGTGTGTATGTGCGGTTTGCAATGCATGTGTGTCCTTGTCGCAGTCTTTCGATTGGTTCACAGTCGTACAAGCACGTATTGCTGCTATGAACCCCCAGTATTTCGAGTACCAGATCGATAGAGGAGTGGAATGGATTCGAATTTACTCTCCGGGCATTTGGAGGCCCGTTCCCGATGAGGCTCCTGTTCCTGACCCACTGTACGCTTCCACGTATCGGGAGTGGCGCAGATCATATCACTTCCAAGTGTACTGGTCTGAAGACAGCACCGGTGGAACAACAATGGACCCTATAGTCACGCCCAGTGCCTATGTGTCCTATCACGTGTGGGAGTACCGGGACTGGCAAACACGAGGTTACCAACGCCTTGGACCTCCTGTACAATCCATGGGATTCGCGATGCTCGTTAATGCGGACGTCGAGTCCTCGGTGGGCTCGTCGGTACCGGATGGGGCGTGGCGGGAACCGTCACCGCCGCCATTCCATGATCCTTGGAATGAGTCGGATTGATTTTTGAGCAGCATGTTGGACAAAGATGCGGTTGTGCTTGCTTTGTATGTGTGCTCACATTGGGTTGTCTTGCTTGGTGCTGTGCATGTCGTTTCAGTGTATCCGCCGCTTTCCGGGCTACCTTTGAGCAGCTTGTTGGGTTGAAATGTTCAATAGTACAGTGCAGGGTGCAGCACGATGGGACCTACCTCGTTATTTTGACTATGACATCGTTCATGGTCGAGCAGGAACGAGTGTGGAATGGATTCGAATCTATGTGCCGGATCAGTGGCATCCAGTAGCCCCAGACACCCTGGGACCGGCCCCGGATGACCCGACCGCCTATCGGGAATGGCGCAAGGTCTACCACTTCGAAGTGTACTGGCCCAGGGAAAGCACGGGCGGCACAACTATAGGCACGGCTCTGCAACCGGTATCCTATGCCACCTTCTACACTTGGTATTACAGGGACTGGGTCACCAGGGGGTATCAACGCCTGGGTCGTCCACATCCCAGCATAGCGAGGCCAGTTTTCGCTTCGGGTGCACCGGACCTCATGTATGCTGGAATGACCTCCTCTTCGGCATCATCTAATTCACATGATAGCTGATGCCCGTCCTCGCCTCCCTAGAGAGTCTGCCTGAGATGTTGGCGACGCACAGTGCTACAAAAGTGGTCTTTTGCCTTTTGATAGTTGAGTTGCTTTCACTTGTTGTTGTCTGCAGCCGTACACCTATCAACTTGTTTTTCCGTGGTTGCGTTGTCATGCCGTGGCTGGAATGGTGCCCAGACCCGCAACAACCTGATGCCCAGTGGGTCAAGATCTTTCATCCGGGACCATGGACGCCTCAAGAAGAACATGATGCTCCACCTCCTCCGCATACTTTCAGAGAATGGCGGGAGTTCTATGCTCCCAACCAGGACTCAGACGATGGGCAAGTCCAAGTCACTACGTGGTACAAGCGAGACTGGGCCACAGAGGGCTATCGGAGAATCGCTGCTCCTCACGCTGGTCATGAATTTGATTCCATGTATCCCTCCGATCACCATAACGTGGCCACGCAGTCGGCGGCGTTGAGTATATCGCCGGAGCTGTTAGACGCGATTCTCAGGTCCTCGGATGCGGCTGATTTCTCCACTGAAGAACTGATTCGTCTCCAGGAGGGGATTTCTCAACAACTGACGGCCCGCGCACGTCAGACCTCCCATCCTCATCAACCAGTACGTGCATCGCGTGGAAACACACCATCGGAGACGATTGGGGTCTCCGACCCCTACACGCCCGTGAATCCGTCCGACAGAGGCCAAGACAAGATGAGGCCCGTCTTCGAGCTGACTGACGACTAGCCGTGCATGAGCAGCGCAGCGTACAAAATAAGGGTGGCCTCTACACTTGCATGATCTTGCTTTGCTGTTGTTTGAACATGGTTGTGCATGGTGCTTGTTCATCTACTAGCTGGATCGGAGCCCGCGACCATCCTTGCCTCTTGCCTTGACATGGACATCGATGATTCCAAGCAGTATCCATGGCTCGAATATTCGGTCTGGCATGATCAGGAGTGGGTGCGGATATACACTCCGGGACAACCTCAACGATGGCACCGTGGTGACGCCGTACCTGATCTACCTGAAAACTCTTTTCGTGAATGGCAGCGGGTGACGGATCCCGAAGCGCCAGTCCAGGCATGGAACATCCGTGACTGGCAACACCAAGGGTACCAGCGCATTCTGTCTCGGATGGAGTCCTTCGCAACTCACGATTCACAGGATCAGACTCTTGGTCAAGGTCGGAACTCCGATGCCGTTCAAGTTGAGGAGACCTTCACCTATGCCACTCCGTTTTCTCATGGTGATCGCCAGGCTGCTTCACAAATCGCTTCAGTCCTCTATGGCGACACTCGCAACGCTCAACGTGGTGATCTTTCGTTCCCGTCTTCTGAGCGGTTTAGGGCAGTGTCTCGCTCCCCTCGCCGTGGTGGATATTTTGGTCAACGATAGTGATTTGAGTTTGAGCATGTGATCTTCCTGCAGGAGAAAAGAGAAACCTCGCCCCTCGTAGAGGGGCGTGTGTGTGCGGAGTGACAGAATGCCCTGTCACCACCCTTTCTATTTCGCAGCAGGGGCGTGCAGCACCTTTGGCATACTGCACGCAATGAAGCTACTGCCAAAGGTGGGAAGGGTGTCCAGACGTGGACACCTGTACCTGCGTCGTGATGTTGCTGAAAGTCCTTTTGGTCCCCTCCCTGAACCGCCGTTGTTTTGTGTTTCCCTGTTAAAGTACCTACAGGGAAGCCAAGTGCATTGCGAGCCGAAACTCATCGTACTCGAGACTTGTCGGTTGTACTCGAGACTCATCAGTTGTACTCGAAAGATTAGCACACTCCATCTGGAGTTCAAGTGTGTATCCGCTGGAAACCACTCAGCCTTCCCTGGTGGAAACCACTCTTATATTGACACAGCCTTCCTTGAATGTGTATGCGTGAGTTTGTGCCGGTTTGGCCCACAACATGTCGAGCCACTTGCTCAAGCCAGGACTTTTACGCCAAGCTGCCCAAGTGGAATATTGAGCCAGATGCGGCGACATACAAGTTCCTGAGTTGCAAGCGAGATTGATCGGGGGAATCAAGGGTTGAAGATGCCAGAGGCCACAGTGTTGACAGGGACCGACTCATAGCGGCAGCTCAGCTGAGCGGCTTTCCTGCAGCTCAGGATCCTGGCTCAAGCTTATGGACAAGGTTTGAAGCTGAGATCTTTGCAGGGGCTCTTGCAGCGCGGCTGAAGACAAAAAGTCGCGCTAATTACCAGTTTTTTGAACCTGCTTTTGCCTATCCGTTCAAAGGAAAGAGATGAGCGGGAAGGAAGCACTGCAGCAGCTTCGCGGATGCAAGAGGTAGTGCCTTGAAGCTGTTATGTGGGAATGGGTCAAAATCAAACCACCAGGATATGGACCGCAGGTTTTAGACCATGTTTCCATTTACCAGGGTTCCATTTTGGGTACATATTCTTGACCCACAGCCATATACAGCCCTGCAGGCTAGAGAATGCAGCAGGGCCTCGTGGCAGCAAAACGCGTTTTCTTGACGAGCAGTGCTTTGGTCGCCTTTCTGTACTCAGGCTGAACCACTGTATTGCTCAAGTGGCCTGCCTGCTGGGAAGGCCTAAGGCGCATGGAACTGGATTGAGACACATGGAGCCTAAGAGGGCGAAGCAGACGTTGGCGGTTCTCCTGGTCGCCATTCGTGTTTTGTCAGGCAAAACATATCATGCCGGTCCGATCAGCACTTCAGCATGGCCATGCAAGCTCTAAGACAGCTGCACCTCCTCAAAGACAGCAGACGTTTGGCGTGATCGTCTCATGCCTCCGAAGTTTTGGGCCATGGGAAATCAGAACAAGCATGAACCAAGCGATCCATCGCACGAACACAAGCTGTGACGCAGGCAGCGCAGAAAGCGCTGAAGAGGGCCGAGGCAGCCCTGGCCGAGGGGAGCCTAGGCCAAAATGGGCTGTCGACTTTCTTTGGCCAAGAAACCTTACGCAGTGCATCGCTGCCTCTAGAACCGGACTTGGTTTTGATTTGTGTGAGAGACACAAAGCTGAACGTACACAGGGCACCACCATCGAAACATGCCGCCACTTGACTTTCCTATGTCTGACTTACTGATGTTAGTGTGATGCAATTGGAAGTGCTTGAAACGCATGCTACTTTTCTCCCCCCTCATGTTTGCAGACGGCACAGTAGAGACAGTTGTGTAGCCAGGCACACCCGAAAGTGATTGAATAGGTTTCGATCCCTGACCCATATCACCCTCCACGCTATCCTTCCTTTCAAAATGTTCTTGGTAGCCAGTCGCTTTTTCATTGCCAAGGCGCAAGGCTGATGCAGAGTTTGACCAGCTGCGGCGGCAAGAATTGACTCGAGAGGCAGAGATGCACGAGTTTGACCATTAAACGGTCGGAAGCCTTGGTTCAACATGCGTAACCTTGCCCCATGCCCGACAAAATGCGTTCGGTCAGGTGCGTTCGGTCAAGGAAGCGCTGCAGGCAGGCCGTGAAATCCATGAACAGCACCTGCACATATTCAGTTTGGCAGTTTGGCGCAAGTGGAGAGCCTTGAGCATTGGCTCTACGGAATCTCCAGCAAGACTTTGCTTTGAAGCTATGGCTAGGACCATGGTTCATACCAATTGTTGTGATGTTCATGTCAATGTTCATCAATGGAAGGGTGGTACTCGCATATTTCCCTCCGAGAACCCAATATGTCTTTTGGGTTTGTGACTCACTCCCATCCATCCATCCATCCATCCATCCATCCATCCATCCATCCATCCATCCATCCATCCATCCATCCATCCATCCATCCATCCATCCGTGAGTTTGAGTCAGTGAACGGGTAACATGTGGGTGCCTGTCAGGAAGCTGTGGATCCCATGGCCATGCTGCAGCGCACCTTCGCCTTCCCCGCCCAGCGCGGCCTTGTGAGCCATGACGTCTACGAGGCCCCGCGAGCCCAAAGCCCCGAGCCGGCGAGGGCGGCTGAAAAGTTGAGAGCCGGAACACCCCGCAGGCTTTGGGTCGACTTATCCATTTGCAAGGCTTGCATCTTGGGCCTTTCGCCAAAATGGGTCTGCTTGTCCATTTGCAAGGCTTCCATCTTAGAATCTTGGGCCTTTTGAGCCAGCTGCGGAGAGTTGACCTTTGAAGCAAGGCCTTGCGCTCTGGCTTTGGTGTGGAGCAGTGCTTCCTTCACGGCCTGGGCACAGAGGAGGACTGGGAATGATTGATGGAGCTGTCGCCTTGGAAAAATGGGGGCCTTGGACCATTGGAGCATTTTTCGGGGCTGTGTGTCTCACCATCTTTGCCTGGGCCGAATTGGAATTCTGGGGGAGGACGGCACTCCTGAGAGAAAAAACGCGAACATTAGGAGACTGGGCTGAGATTCAATACGGGCTTTGATGTGAGAAGTAATCACCGATTGAATCAAGGGAAGCACGCACACTGGCCGCAGCGCCCTTCCTTCAATGAATCAAGGCAGCTTCGGCAACTGCCTTCGCCGACTACCCGCTTTTTTTTCTCTATTCGCGTGTTCGGGTTTTTGTTTGTGTCAGGTTTATATACCTTAATTGGTGGTTTGGATTTGCGGTTTGGGGACTTGAACCGCCTGATTCTTATAGAGGGTAAATTGGAACCCCTCCTTAACCAACCACAGGGAAGCTGAATTTGGTTTGGTTTGGTTGGGCTGGCTGGCTTGCTTGGTTGCTTGCTTGCTTATTGTTTGGTTGGTGGCAAACCAGCTAGAGGGAAGATGATTCCAGTTTGATGGCAGGACTTCCGACAGCAGCTCGACCGCTGCTTCCGCGGCCACTTGCGCTGGCGAAGGGTTTTCAGCAGCAAGCTGCCGGTAAAACTGGAGGCGGGGTGAAGTGGCCAGGAATTGCAATGGAAAACAACACGAACTCGCCCATCTTGGGGGGTTCCCCTTTTTTATAAGACAAACCTAGGTCTGAATGTTTGTTTTCCGGGTACCCCTTTTCTTGGCGATTGCAAAGGACAACCAAAAGGAACTCGTCCATGTTGGTGGTGTCTGCCAGTTTTTGAGAGAAACCCAGGTCTGAGTTTTGATATACTCTCAAGCATGCAAGCTGACAGGGGGCTTCCCCCCAAAAGGACAGTAGCCTTCCAACACCCTCCTGTCAGCTTCCGTGATTGTTGGAGGGAGGGTAGCCAATACGGACAATACGCAATGCGCTTGGTCCACGACGGTTGCATCATGAACACGCAGCTTGAGCACAGTCTTGACAAGACTGACACCTGCAACTATCCAGCACCAATGTGGGCGTCCAGGTCATTTGAGCATTTGCAAATGGCCCGGTATTGCCTGAAGGGCCGTTTTGTTTGCAATCCAAACCACCAATCCAAAGCCTTTCTTGGTTTGTTGGTCGGTTTACCCGCATTTCTTGGCCCTTGGCAACCCAGATCTGTTTGCTTCAGGTGTGCTCCGGAACTGGCGACTGGGTGGTGGCACAGGCACGGGCGGAGGCTGGCCGAGCGAATTGGGTGGCCAGCGCCCTGGCGCAAAGCGAAAGTATGTACCCCCCCTCCCACATTGCCATGGCACCTGACAGGGCTCCCTTTAAGAGGAAATTCATCTTCCAACTCCCCACAAGCGCCATGTTAGTGGGAGGAAGGGTAAATCAAATTTATGTCCCGTGGCAGTTGTTCGACGTTTTTCGGTGGTGTTCTTTTCGCTTTTTGTTTTTTGTTTGCTAGGTTTTTAGTGGAGCGCAACATTGTTGCATGTTTTGATTAACTCATTTTGCAACTCGTCTGCACTCACAGGCAGTGCTTATGACGTGTCACCAAGGTGAGCTCAGATACGACCGTGTCTTCAGCATCCTTGCCAAGGCAGTTTTTGCAAAGCTGCAGAACCTGGCTCTGGTGGCCGGCAGCTCGTCTCAGAATAAAAATGTTCATAATTACTGGCATTGACAGGGCTCCTTTGGCCAGTTGAAACATGGTTTTTTCCACCAAGATAAAAGGAAACCACCATTTGCAAGGCAATGTTCATGTGTATAATGTAAGGATCCCTGATTGCGTTGGCGTTTGCATTTTGCCTCCGCAGGCAAACAAATCCTAGAGCTTTTTGATTGCTGCGTGGCACATTTCAATGTTGAGGTGATGCTGGGTCGGTGCTGAAGAACTTTATCCCAGCAGGCAGCATTACGACGATTTGTGTGAACTTTCCAGAGCCGCCTCAGACCAGCAGAGTCTTGCCTGAATCTCGCTGATGTTTGTCCTCTGAGAGGATGACCTTGCAAACACTGATGCCGTGATGATTTGATGAAAGGGCATGCAACTAAGGAAATGCAGCCTGGTAGCCAATTTGGGATACATGAGCTTAGTTTTTTGGTAGACCAAATGTGGAGCATCCCGCGCCGATGAGGCATGCTGCGACGACGCCGAGTCGCAACTTCACTTGCTGACCGCAGACTTCTTTCAGGATGCTCATGCAGCCTTGGCAGATGAAGGGGCCAGGGCCTCAGTCAGGGGGGTTGCCGGGTACCCATGGTCGCTCCAACTCCGCGCGGAGTTGGCAGAATGCGTGAGCCTCAGGTGCTGACCATTTTTTCTGACAATGAGGAGTATATGCGGTCTCTTGCGCGCACAGTCGGAAGCTGGGCAGCTAGAGGTTTGTCCAGCCCCTCAAGTCAGCTGAATGTTAGGGAAAGTCCTTTCTCCTTGTGGCCTGCAGACTGGCAAATGCTTTTCGCTGCTCGGCAAGGATTGCTGCGGCATGGCAAGCGACGACTTTTTGAGCCTTTCGCAGACGTTCCAGCTGATCATCTTGAAACTGCAGAGCTTTGGCTTGCAAGTTTCCCTTTGCTTGTGGTCGAAAAGAGCCCATGTCGCACAAGGAGGAGCTTTGCGGCCTTCTCATTTGCAGCCTGGCAAATGGGAGCTTGGCTTCAGCGTCTTGTTAGCTGCAGATGCAGAGCTTAGGTAGAGGTTGCCCCGGCGAAGAAGCTGGTCACGTGACGCAGGCGGGACATTGGCAGTGACAAGAGGCTTAAGTGATAAAGGCCGGCGGTAAAATGTGCTTCCCAACCCTGGTGAGGGGGTGAGGGATCCAAAAAAACTTTTTAGGCATCAAAAAAACACTTATTTCTGAAGATCAAAAAAAACTTATGAGGATCAAAAAAAAGCTTATTCTCATTGATTTACTATTAAACATGAAAAATCAGAGGATAAAAAACACTTTTTAGGGATCAACAAAAAAACTTATTCATTTCGTGGCAGGCGAAACACTTTCGCAAGGTCGGGTACAGATTTCGTGGCAGGCGCAGCACTTTCGCAAGGTAGGCGCAATGCTTTCGCAGGTCAGGTGCAGATTTCGCGGCAGGCGCAACACTTTCGCAAGGTGCGGTACAGGTTTCGCGGCAGGCGCAGCACTTTCGCAAGGTCAGGTACAGATTTCGTGGCAGGCGCAATACTTTCGGAAGGTCAGGTACAGATTTCACAGTGACTTTCGCAAGGTGCGGTCCAGATTTCGCGGCAGGCGCAGCACTTTCGCAAGAGGTACCAATTTCGTGGCAGGCGCAGCCCTTTCGCAAGGCAGGCACAGCATTTTCGCAAGCAGTGAAGAAACATATACAGAGATATAGACATAAAGAAAAAGGGAGAAAACAGAGAGAGAGAGAAAGAAAGAAAGAAAGAAAAAAGAAAGAAAGAGAGTGATG
Source organism: Effrenium voratum (assembly GCA_963377175.1). NCBI lineage: Eukaryota > Dinophyceae > Suessiales > Symbiodiniaceae > Effrenium > Effrenium voratum. The sequence continues at coordinate 98,933 of CAUJNA010003655.1, read as the reverse complement.
ATCGAGGAAGTGATGATTGAGAAAAGGGTGCGTTAAGCTTTGTATACATTGGGAAAATCAGCGGGGGGGTTGGGGGGGGCGGCAGCCCCCGCCCCATGATGTTCAAGGAAGTGATGATTCAACAAAGGGGTGCGTTTAAGCTCTGCAAGCATTCTGCAAATCAGCAGGGGGGTTGGGGGGGGCGGCAGCCCCCCCCCATGATGTTCGTGATGATTCAACAATGTTAAAGGGTGGTGTGTGATCGAAGAAGTGATGATTCAGCAAGGGTGCGGTAATCTCTGTAAACATTCTGAAAACAGCGGGGGGTTTGGGGGGGCGGCAGCCCCCCATGATGTTCGTGATGATTCAACAATGTTAAAGGGTGGTGATGATCGAAGAAGTGATGATTCAGCAAAGGGTGCGGTAATCTCTGTAAACATTCTGAAAAGCAGCGGGGGGGTTGGGGGGGGGGGGCGGCACGAAGAAGTGATGATTCAACAAAGGGTGATGATGATCGAAGAAGTGATGATGCAGCAAAGGGTGCATTAACCACTGTCAACCTTCTACAAATCAGCGGGGTGGTTGGGGCGGGGGTTCCTTCCTTCCTTCCTTCCTTCCTTCCTTCCTTCCTTCCTTCCTTCCTTCCTTCCTTCCTTCCTTCCTTCCTTCCTTCCTTCCTTCCTTCCTTCCTTCCTTCCTTCCTTCCTTCCTTCCTTCCTTCCTTTCCCCCATATGAATGAGCATAAGTTTTTGTTGATGCCTAATAAAGTTTGTGTTTGATGCCTACTCAGTTTTTTTGATGCCTACTAAGTTTTGTTTGATGCCTATCCCCTGGTGAGGCGAGTTCGCAGTTTGATCGCTTCTTTCAGCACGGTCAGCACACTGAAACTTGGCCGCGCGAATGTTTTTTCAGCCGGGCAGCTGAGACCTTCGCTTCCAAGGATCGCTTCTACTTTGCTGTGTGCAAGGCACTTGGGTGGGATAGGCAGCCAGGTAGCAACCTTGCCTCAGGACGGCTCATGACTTGTGCTGGCAGCCAAGCTACACCAAGCTGCCAGGTTTCCGTGGATTGAGAGCCATCCAAAGGCATAATTGATGGCAATGCAACGGACGCAAATCGGCACAGGGCAATTGCGCCGTCCGATTGTATTGGAATTCTTAAACCTTCAGGGGGGCAGTCACTTGGTCTTCCTGTGAAGAAAGGTCGGTTGCCCTTTGCCACTAGAGTTGGCAAAGTTTCCTTCTCACCGTATCTCGTTCAGAGCGATTGAAGGCGGCAGAGCTTCATGCGACCTGCTTTGTGGAGAAAGGCTGTACATGTGTTGCTTTTGGAGTTGCATTGGTCATGCACACGCACACTCATCGGGCTGGTTGTTGAACCTATTCTTCTTTGGTGTGGGATGAAATGCTTTGTGCGGGCTCCTGAAGATGTGCACCGAGGTTGGACATGCGGA
>CAUJNA010003655.1:70000-90000 GCA_963377175.1 Effrenium voratum | reverse complement strand
GCTCTGCTTTCATTTGCTGCATCAGTGGTGGCATGGATTGAACCGCAGCAGGCTGAAAGAAGCTTTGCCTGACTTGCACTGCACCAGCCTTTCCGTGGAGTCGCCGGCTGGTCAAGGACTAAGTAAACTGCTTGTGCCATCATAGCTTTCTCAAACCCAAGCTAGATACAGGGATTTGACAAAGTCGTGCCTCCGTTTGAGGCATTGCTTAAATTCCATGGGGGAGAGGGCTTCGAAGAAGTCGTGCCTCTTTCCAAAACGCATAGGAACTCTGCATGTTTGAAGGGCTAGGCTTTTGGGAGGCATTGCAGTTGAAAATTGTTATTCCGTGGGGTTTAGGATGGTTTAGGCATGTTCTATCTTATCCGCCTAGGAGCGTTTACAGTGTGTTTCGCAATCTTGAGACTTGACGTTTCTTTTGCTACAGCTGGTTCGAGTTGGCACCTTGCTTTTCCTCTCACCTGGACTAACCTGGCGTGTTTGCAGGGCTGAGCGGGTGGGCTTGAGGGGGTGCTTATTATTTGGCTGGCGCCTGTGCAGCGCTGAGCCGGTGTGCTTGAGCGGGGGTGCTTACCATTTGGCTGGCGTGTGTGCGCAGGGCCTTGCAGGCGCGCTTGAGCGGCTGGCGTTCGCAGGTGCGAAATTGAGTCGAAAAGTGGGTGCGGAAGTGGGTTGATGGGAGCGGGTGCAGAAGTGAGTGAACTTGGCGCGGGTTCGGCACACGTGGGCCCAAAATATCCCAAAATCTTCAACGGACGATCGGTGATCTCGTTTTGATCTCGTTTTGATCTCGTTTTGATCTCGTTTTTTTGCCAGGGTGCATTGCATATGTGCCTGCCTGCCTTCCAGAGAAAGAACTCCAGGACGTGGAAAAACACGGTGCAAGAGCCTGCAAAGCCCATCCATTGTGTCACGTCTTACTAAACTCTCCTGCAACAACCTATCGTATGCTTGGCGTTCCATTGGTTTTCATGTTCCTGCAGACGCCTCGCGGGGCTGGAAAACATGCTTTGCCATCAGTAGCGTTCCATTGTGTTTCAGTGTTGACACCTGTCTTTTTGTAGCATGACCAGCTTGGTGATGTCAAGCGTTCCATGGGGATTGTTGCCGAGGCGTGACTTAGGAGTGACTTCTTGGAATCGGCGTTTACATGGGGGAACACATGGCCACACAGATAAAGGAGTGACTTAGGCATGACTTTGTCGTTTGCCTGTATGTTGTGGGTTGATGAATGCAGATTTGAACATGTTTATTCACAGCTTGGTGGCAGTATATTGCCCAGCTAGCGTCGTACTGCACTGCCAAGCTCAGAAACATGCGGGAAGCTGTGCTGATAGCGGCATTGAATACACGCAATGGGGCGCTACTAGACTTTTTCCACCAACCGTATTGCATAGGAAAACCGCGGTCCTTTGCCGAAGCCCGGCCCTTCAGGATTCGAGCACCCACGTCAGCGCAGCAAAGGCTGGACTGAAGAGACCGCCTGCACGGCGAAAAACCTCCACGAGGATTTGGAGCAAGACGTGATGAAGGAAGTGGATTCAGGTGTGCCCAAACATTCGATTTGCTGACGTGCCCACTCCCATTCGGGCCCGGGATTGCGAGATATATATATATATACATATATGTATTAATCTATATATTTATATTTATATTCTGGCCCGCCCTGCAGGCCAGTCACCCAGGTCGCCGGAAGAGCGACGCCAGAGTGTGAACAAAAGCTGGTCCGTGGTGCTGAGCACTGGTGGCTTCCGCTCGGAGGCGTCCTTGGTTGCTGCCTGGCAGCACGGGCTTCCCCAATGTGATGGAGTCGGAAGGTGCCCGTAGTCCCCGGATCAAAGGTGGCAGAGGATCAAGTCTCGCGAAAGTTCTGGACCGAGTTTGCCGGCACAAGTGTTCCAAGACATGAATCACTTTCATTTGGGATTTCTCAGAACGTTCCGCACCGGAACTCGTGGTCTACTGAGTTTAACCTCTGGACGGACGGTTCATGCACACAGCATTAGCTCCTTAAAGCACTTGGCCCCTTTGTGCTTTTGACCTTCGATCCCCATCCTCCGGGGCCAAAAGGTGTTACCCTACCTGCTTCAACAACCTGATTCGAGGCTAGGCAATGAAAGGACGCCCAGCTTTGGAAGACAGGCCTAGTTTTTCCCATGGGTCAAAATCCAAATCGGTTAGCCCCCAGTGAACATCCCAATCCCCACTGAAATAGGAAGCCTAAAATGGGTGGTGAATTCGCCTACCCCACAATGGTACCACCCACCCCACCACCCACCCACCCACCCACCCACCCACCCACCCACCCACCCACCCCACCCACCCACAGCCGAATTGCCCTCGCCTCAGGCTCCTCTGGCCCCGACGGCCTTGCGCCAGCTCTCGCGCGTGAGCTCCATGGCGGGCTCCGGCGAGTTTGGCAAATCTAGGAGTGTCAGGCGCCGCTGCCTGTTTCGAGGCATGAAGATAATAGACTGTATAATATTTAGTGTAGGCGTACACACACACATATGTACACATACATGTGCATATATACAATGATATATATATATATATATATATATGTATTGACATATTTTTATGGTCCCGTCCTCCGTCCTCCTACCCACCCCCCCCCCTCGAGCCTCCCCCCCGCCATAGCGCCCGCACCCTTTGCGCACTTTGGGTGGGCCGGCCCTCAACGATTATCCGCAACCTTTCGGGCGGTCGACCACAATTTCAGCTTGCCAGCGGCTCGTGTTTTAGCTTGAGGTAGGGCCTTTGGCTGTTTTGTTTCGTTGCCTGGCGCTGCTGGACCATGACTGGATGCAAAGGTATAGAGAGAGAGAGAGAGAGAGAGAGAGAGAGAGAGAGAGAGAGAGAGAGAGAGAGAGAGAGAGAGAGAGCTGCTCGTGCCAGCAACAAAGTGGGATCTGAAACACAGCGCTTGCCCCCTTGCCTCACTGTTTCTTAGTTGTGAGTCGGCTTTATTCTATGCCCTATCTGCGTATCAGTTGATACATGCAAGCTGCAGACTTTGAATTGTGTCGAGAAGTACATTCATGTACGCAGGGACGCACGTGCACGGAACGCAGGATGTGCGGTTCAATCAAGGATCAGATTAACAAAGTGCCAAAGACTATGGCGCCGGCAGCTTGGGCCAACGCAGTGGCTCGCTACAATGACATCTTGGTGCATGGCAAGCGGCGCCGTTTCCCAGAGCAGATGCTATTGGGCGCAGAGAGCGTGTTGGCCAGATTGATCCATGAGAGGTCAGTGAGCAAGCAGCACCAGCCGTTGGGCCTGGGTGAAGTGGTGAGCCGCAGGTCGTTCACAGCCACAGGAGAGATCAACCCGTTGTCCAAGAGAGCCAAGTCCAACAAGCTCACAATTAACGGAAATGTCCTCAAGAGCGAGCCCCACGAGGAGTGGGAGCCCAGGTCAGTACTTGCCATAATGGATGGCATTGAGACCGTCAGGTGGTCTTACATATTCACAGAAACAGGTGAAGAAGAGGATGTGCACAGATTGGCTGACGCATTGCTGGTGAAGGTGAGGACTCAGCCCCAAAAGTTGCAGTCCTTTTGCCAGTACTATGATGCACTGGCCTGGAAGTTGTGCTTGGGCCTCAGGTCCGGACGGACCTTCAAAGAAATGGTGGACGAATTGCTGCAGGACACTGCCCTATACCACGACTACATGAACCGCGAGGAGCCCAGGAAGCGACCAGAAAGGGACGAATTCCGGCAAAGGCAGGGCAAAGGGACGAGGAAAGCAGACCTTGGGCCCCCACGGTGGCGTGCCTCTGGCTGGCAGAAGCCGCAGTGGCAGCAGCCAGCATGGGAGCAGGGAAGCCAGTGGCAAAGATCGTCAGGCAATGAGCCCTCACCCTTAGGGACAGCTCAGTACCTCCTTCAACGCCGGGAAGGGGGGACCTGACAGCAAACAACCGGCGTCAAGCAGTCAGCAAGCCCGGTCGGACCACCCTGCGCCAGCGCAGGGCCTTCCCAACAGCAGCAGCTACAAGTCAGTAATCCTGTTGAGCTGGTTTGATGGAATTGGCACAGCACTTTGGGCATTGAGGCAGCTGCAAGTACCAGTGAGAGCAGTCGTTTTCTGGGAGATTGACAAAGATGCCCTCCTAGTGTCCGAAGCGGATGGCTTCCAGGGCAAGAAGTTCCCAAGAGGAGACTTCACCAGACCAGGGACACGCCCAGGGCTGTTGCCGAGCTGCTGCACCAGTTAGACCCCGACCACCAATGTGCCATTTTGGCCGCGGCGGGGCCCCCATGCCCTGACTTCTCCAAGATTCAGCCTGAGGCCAAAGGCAGCCTTGGGGAGTCAGGCAGCTTGTTTGCATCTTTCACTAGATTCTTCAGGGAGCTTGAAGAGTGCATGCCGAAGCGCAAGGTTCGGCTGCTTGTCGAGAACGTGTGCATGAACTCACCAGCAGATGTTTCTTGGTTTAGTCAGCAGCTCAAAGCTCAGCCAGCGCTAGTGGACGCGTCAGACTTTGGAAACCTTGTACGGTGTTGGCATTCGATCACTTGTGAGACCACTGTATTCCAGAGGACACAGCGCCGGCGGAGACAAGTGCCACCAATTGACCCACGATCAGGACTTCGCTGATGTGTTTACGAACCATTTTGCTCGAGCCTGTGCCTCGAGTCATTCCTTTGGGCAGCCCAGCCAGTGTAGGGGTGGTGTACACAGACGCTTACTTCAAGCTTGGGGATCAGAGGTTCAAGCCTGCGTGCTCAGACATTCCGACACAGTGGTCAACCACGGCAGCACCCAAGTTGGAGAACGGCTGGGGCTTCGTGGCCAGAACATCTGATGGCACCCGCTGGGGGTACGGCAGAGTGCCCAGTGCAATTCTGGAGATGTTTTCGTCCCGCAAGGCTTTCATATATTTTTTGGAGCTGTTTGGGCAGTTTGTCGCGTTGCTAGCTCTGCACCGACACTTACCACAATGCTGGGTGTCATTCATAGACAATGAGGCGGGCCTTGCTGCGCTTCGGAACGGCTGCGGGAAAGACCAAGCTGTGAACAACATGCTGTGCTTGTTCTGGCGGCTAGCCACCAAGAAATCGTGGCACCCACACTGGCAATGGGTTCCTTCCAGCATGAACATCGCAGATCCAATCTTGCGCCACGCGCCAGAAGAAGTTGCTGAGCCTCACTGGCAGCAGCTGCAGATGGTTCCTCAGGCATTGTGGCAAATACTTCAGCAAGTCGCTGTGAATACCGAATACGCCTGCGGCCTGGCTCTGGACGACTTGTTGGCGTTGGAATGGATCTTTTGACCCACGGCAAGGCGGTCTGTGAGGCGGCCGTGGCGGGCTTGAAGATGCTCGCCTCACAGAGCTTCTCAGATGCTGTCTTGGTTGCCAGCAGAGTATCCATCACCTCACAGGAAGGAGGAGAAAACAGCGCGTGCTCAATCTGCTGTGAAGTCGAAGTGTGTCGAGAAGTGCATTCATGTACGCAGGGACACACGTGCACGGAACGCAGGATGTGCGGTTCAATCAAGGATCAGATTCTCACCCACCCTCTCCTCCCTTCTTTTCATCTGTTCGCCGAGCAGCTTGGGAGCTCGGGGGGGCTTGAAGATGCTCGCCTCACAGAGCTTCTCAGATGCTGTCTTTGTTGCCAGCAGAGTATCCATCACCTCACAGGGAGGAGAAAACAGCGCGTGCTCAATCTGCTGTGAAGTCGAAGTGTGTCTGCCTGTGTTGCGTGGTTTGCACGCTGACTTGTTTTTTTTGATTTCCCACCCTCCAGCCCTACTGTGAACAGCAGGGGGGGTAACATCGCCTCGACCCTGTTTGCACTGGCTGGCCCGTTCGGCGGGTAAAGGAGACCCCCCACTTAAGCTCTCCACCGCCGGGCAAAAATGAAAGCGTGGTGCCGCTTTGTTGGGCTGTGTTCAGTGAGGCTTGGGGTTGGGGCCCAGGTTTTTGTTGCTTTCTCAAGGGCCCCTTGTGTTAGCTATCCCTTGAAGATCCCGGGCAACCATCAAAAGTTGGCCCTTTTGCAGACTTTCCGGGGGTCAACGTGAAACAACTCCATTTTTCAGCTTGCGCAGCTAACTCGTGTGTTTGTATTTTTCAGCTGGGCGACTGTCAAAAGGTGAGCCCTCTGACTTCCGGCGAGTCGGCCTCAAACACTTCGCGTGTCTTTTTTTTGCTTCGCTCGCAGCGCCCCCGGATTGAGCACTGCGTCGCTCCAAGAGTGCCTTAACTAGGCGTTGCACCAGGCCAACTTTCGACCATCCGAAGGAAATGAAACCTGTAGAGGGCTGCTTGGACATTTCGATGTGCATGTTTTCTCGTGCGCGCTTATTCTTGTCTTGCAGTCTTCACAGAGTCAGACAGCTAGCTTTCAAGAGTTGCCCGTACCACGGCAGAGCAAGCCAACCAACTACGATAAACCAAAAGCAAGCAAGCCCCAACCCACAGGGCCGGCAGGCTGTTCCCAAAACGAAGGCCAAATCAACGCTTCAAGATTGCCCAGGCCAATCCCAAGCCGACCCTAACTCCAGTTAGCCCACCCACCATTCCACAGAGGGGGGGTTGGAGGCCTGGACATGCCTGGACCACATACAGATATAGCGTTCTTGTATATAGCATATACATATATACAAATGTAGATAAATACATGGACACTATATATACATACACACTTACACGTGCCAAATCAGTATGCGTATGTACACATTCTTGTTTGCAGATGTGTTGTGTGCGCACTGGCCGCAGCGATGGCGGGTGGACATGCGTGCTTGCCATGCAGGTTCGCCCAAGATAATCAGCGTTTGCAGCTCCTTTGTTGCATCGGATCATCGGGACATTTGAATCCAGCATGCTTTCTCCGCGATTTTGGCGCTACGGCCCGGTACAGACTTGCAGCTAAACAGCCCTCATGCACTTGAGCGGTGCCCTTCCAACACAGGTATCGCTGGACGTCGCTGGACGTCGCCATCCCGAATCCCAAAGGGAAGCTTGCCCGCCTTTTGCTGCATTGAACCCAGGTTCATGATCATGAGAGCGGAGAGGACTCGATCACTTCATATGTCCCAGCGTCAATGTGTGCGAAGCTGAGTTTGTGACAGCGTCTCTCTCGTTTCCAGCTTGTACAGCGAGGAGCTTACCGTTTTTCTCATAGCACTTAGCTTCAGAGAGGCCAGACCACTGACAAGCTGCGCCTGGCCTAGGTGATTAACCCCGACAGTTCTGGGGCCATAGCTTGGCAAGTCATCACCAGCTGCTGCATGGCCTTTGTGGCGGTTGTCACCCCCATTCAGGCGCTGACTGGATAAGGGGGATGTGCAGAGGGGAGGGAGGACAAACCCATGAGCCAGATGCTCAAAGCATTTGTGCCTGCACTAGGTGGGCCTATATGAGCTGCAGGTAAACGGCCTACAGATTGTCAGTTGGAGCGCCTTGGCATTCCCGACTACCACAGGTCCCACTATTCTATCCCGGGCAATTTGCTGGGTCACCGGCTCAACGTGACAGCATTTCGCTGATTCGTAGGTAGTTGGACAGTGTTTGCCGTGAATTCTTTGCTTACCACGCCGGTTGTCGCTGCTCGGCCCAGTTGTCGACTTCTGCTTCATGGTGGACATGATCCTGCAGTTCTTCACCATGTATCCCAAGCAGACCCCGCGTGGGATCGAGTGGGAGCAGCGACTGCACCTGATCTGCTGCTTGGCCAAGGGTATGATCGGAATGCCTCACGTTTGCTTAAGGAAAATCTCCCCTCAGATTCTTCGATCGACTGCAGACCACTTGCAAAAGTTTTGTCAGAGCTGAGTTGTTGCGCTGTGCATGATTTGTTCATGAAAGAGGCTATGACAAACGCCATCCCATGTTTGGCAGGACAGGGCAAAAGCTATGTAAAACGACAGGGCAAGCATAGGCTCATTTCCATTGCGAAAGTGCCTGAATTTGCGCCGCGCCATACCGAGTTGCCCATCAGTGCGTGAATCCTCTACAATGCGTGTGAAACAAGAAGCCGCGAAGAATGATACTCACCAAACATGTTTTTCCTATGTATACGCACCTCATACAGACATACTAAAAAGGTATAATATGTAAGCTGCATCGCAGTACTATACGCGTTGCTGGAGTGCTGTGGGGCGGATCCGGTTGTTCTTTGCAAGACCGTGCTTTGTACGTGTTTTTTGCAGGTCGGCACTACTTGACAACCTGGTTCCCCCTGGACTTGTTGACAGTCATTCCCTTTGACGTGCTGAGCTTGACTTTGAGCGCGGACAACCTCAAGGAGGGTGTCGATTTTTTTAGCGCCTTTGTCGAGTCAGAAAATGACCCCGTCATTCAAAAGCCCTGTTTGTTGTCATGACCTTCTTCCGGCACCTTCTACATACGCCCGCCAGGAGTTTAAGAGCATCAAGATCATAAGGGCGATTCGTTTACTGAAGCTGATGCGGATCCTGAAGTCATCGCGACTGTTGCTCAGCTGGATGAGAAGCGTGTGGTTTTGAAAGATATCACCTTGTCATTTGTAGAAATCATGCTTGCGGACGCAATCATCACATGTAGCTGCTGCATGGCAATTTATCTCAATGTTTGAACGCCTCGCATGCATAGGTTGCACAAATGTGAAATCGCGCTGTCAATCCCGTATCAGCAGTTTGCGCTGATCAGATTCCTCCTCGGCTTAGTGCTTGTATGCCACTGGCTATCTTGCTTTTGGGCAATGTGCCTCCATTTGGTTGATGATAGCATTCCAAAGTGGATCGACGACATCCAGGCTTCTGACGTTAGATTTGGCATTGTCACAAGAGAGCACCCGCTGCGAGTTTACATTGCATCCTTCTATTTCTGCAGCTATACTATGACATCCGTGGGATATGGAGACTTGGGGCCTAAGAATATCTTGGAGCGCATTATTTGCACCGTCATCGTCCTGGTGGCTGGTCTGTGCTGGGCGCAGATTCTGGGGGAGGTGTGTGCCATCTCCTCTGATATGAATGCGGAGAACCAAGAGTTCAGGAAGAAGATGAATAGTCTCAACATGATGATGCAGGCCCAGGGTGTGCACATGTTCTGGCGTTGGCACCATGTTTGGCAGCATGCAAGAGGTCCTGACTTCCTATGAAGTCGTGGCACGTCAGATGTTGTCTTCCATTGAAGTGCAGCCATGCTTTTCTTGAGCGAAACAACTGCTCCTTTGCTTTCGAGCTCGCGTGGCGCCTCCCTGAGACGGAGAGCCCGCTTCTCTTCCACAAGTAAAGTTAGATTATTAGATTGTCAGTCGATAGATGCACCGCCTCAAGCCTGTCCACTATTGCAGCGCCAACCTACACGGTGCACGCCATGAGTTGGATGGGATACTTCAGTGCATCAAGTCATTCCGATTCCGCGCAGGAGCAAGGCTTGCCACAAGACTTGAGGCGACGGCTTCGAAGCTTCTTCCTCCAGAACCGGCACCAGTCCCAATATGTCACCTGGCAGTCTGGGTGCAATGCTTGAGGCACCGTGCTCCGTGGTTTGAGGCAGGGCAGACCCCCGCCAAAAACTTCCCAGGTGGTGCGTCAAAAGCTGCTGGGGAACATGAGCCCTCAGCTGCAGTCCGAAGTTTGCACTGAGATGCCCCCTTGCAGCACTCAGTGCCTCATTCTGATACTGAAGCAACACTGATGCTTCAATCCATGTTCTGATTTTGCCTGGGCAAGCTAGATGTCGGCTGGCGAGGAACTTGCCGTGGATCCAAAAGGTTGCCTTCTTCGCACAGTTCATGCGGCAGATGGAGCTTTTGGACATGAAAGGAGTTGACACGGAGCAGCTTGGACGGTCAATGACAGCTGTTCCACGGAAAATATTTCTCATCCATTGTCACCCGGAGAAGCTTTTCCACACACCTACCCCCTTTCTCTCCCAGCCGGCCATTTCATTCAGGCCCTTCCGCGCCTGCATTGCGGATACCTCACGTCAGCTCACATGCGGGGCATTTGCGCAGCGGGAGAGCTTTGACAACGTGCAGTGCCTCGGATTTTGAGTTGTTTGATTCATGGTTTCCGCTGGGTTTCAGCAGTCAAGGTTGCAAGTAGGACGCCCTTCCTCCCAGACTTGAGACTTGAGTTAGTTGCATTGCTTTTCTCGAAACTTATTTCTCTCAATGTGGCCGCTCCAAAAAATGATCCGACTGCAAGAAAGCTCGCCATGACCAAATCGGCCACGGTCCGACGGTTGAGCGAGTGTCGGCTGGAGTCCGGCAGTCTCAGGATTTTGTACATCCTCTCGAAGGGCCTGGTGGTGCTGAACAGCCGCGTGGGGACCAATGGCACGGTGTGGGGCGAGGACTTCGTGCTCTCCGACACGAGCCTCATACGACCCGTGGGAGGCGGGTTGGAACGAAGTCAGCGCTTCATGGAACGAAGCGCTTCACCGATCTTCTGTTTGGCGAACTTGCAAGCATATTGCCAGAGTCTGGCTTCCTCAATTGCTCCCACTCTCAGGGTGTGGCCAAGGATGCGGTGTGTTTCATTCATGCTTCTCACTTTGCACATGTAACATATATCCCTTCACAAAGCTTTGGACGAAGTGATATGAAGCCACAAAGACGAACCACGAAGCGCCTGGCCTTCCTGGCTGCCCCCTCGCCAAGTGCCAGGCTTTGCGCTGACCTACATTGAGGTTCTTTGCCTCACTCGCGAGAGCTTCATGTCGGTCATCGAGCGGCGAAAGCTGACGTGTCCTCAGCTAGGCCAGTAGCTAAGCGGCAAGCGCCCGAGGAACGGGGTCTGCTGGCAGGTGTCCTTTTGGGTGGGGGCTCAAAATTCAAGAGCTAGGGTTAACGCAGGTGTTAGTCTTTGGTTCCATTTACCAAGGTGCCATTTTGGTACGTTTTTTTGAGCCACAGCCTTTTGATAGTTTGAGCAGAGAAATCGATGGGCAAGCTACTGGATTAGCTGGTTTTTGTGACCCGTGTACCGTACCCGGCAACCTTTCGAGTTTTCCGAAAGGACTGCTCATGTGCTCAAACCCGCGGATGCGAACATCTGCCAAGGATTGTGAGGCGGTACTGTGTGAAGATTGCCGTCAGACGAGGCATCATCGCTGAAGCGAGGAATCGCTCAAGAATTCAGCGTGAGGAAATGAGCCGCTTGGCACCCTTTTTCTTTTGTTCCTATTCTCAGCTTCCTGTCCCATATTATGTGTGGGTCAAAATCAAACCACCAGGATATGGGCCGCAGGTTTTAGTCCATGTTTCCACTTACCAGGGTTGCATTCTGGGGTTACCCTATTCTTTATTTTTTGGTGTGAGTATCGGACCCCTCTGGGTTCTGACAGTCCCAGGAGCCCAACGGAGAATCATCCAGACTCAGCATTCGGCCCCAGCACCGCCACCAATCTTGGAGGATGTGGAGTCGCCGACTCGTCTCCCAGGCGGGGCTTATTGCAAAGAAACTCTGAGCTTGGGATGAGCTTGTTTCTAGGGGACACTTCCCCATTTCCAGGGATCCTTCTTTCTAGAAAGCCTCCGGAAACCCAGGGAAAACAGCCGGTTTTTGGAAAGAACGATGGTTGAAAAGAATGGAAAAGGAATCAACCGCTAGATTGTTGGATTCTTTGGTCCTGGCCAGGTGCGCTGTGGTGAGCCATGGTGAGCCTGTCGAGTGATCTGGAATCCCGGGGCACCCTGCACTCCTGAGCGTCCCTTGACGCTTGCAAGTTTCTAGCTTGGAATGTCCAACAAGAAAGAACCAGCATCCAGATGCGCAGCATCCAACCACCAGCACTTTTCAGAAGGGAATCAGCATGCGAATGTTTTCTTTCGTCTTCGTTATTTCAGACATGTGGCAGGGGCAAGGCTTTGAATGGAAATCACTCGTCTAACATGAAGTTCCGAATCATTGCACGGCCCTCTGCACAGTCCTGGTGTGACACCCTGGCCTATTTTGCGGTTCATACCAGGGCTTATCGTGGCACTCTTGCATCCCTCAAGGGGCTTGACATGCCTCTCTTCGAATGAAGGAGGCGTTGGGCGGGCTTGGAATCACGAGGATTGGACTCATGCATCAGGTCAGCACAAAACTGTTGGGTTGCTGCACCTTGTTCTTTTTAGAAGCTGGGACTCCCAAGTTTGATGTAGCGTATTTCTTGCCGGCAATCTTGGTGCACTGCATGTTTTAGCCCGCCAGATGCGACGTTGCACCATCAGCAGAGACAACGGGCGGAGCGCGTTTTCTGCGAATGCCTGAAATGTGCGGTATGCGGTGCTGAGCTTCTGCACGGGCGAGCGATACGCTTCCCCCCCCCCTTCCGCCCTTGGCTGCGGGGCTTTTGAGCTCATCACCTGTGCTTTTTTGTCCGCGCCAGGGCTTGAAACTCCGCAGCCAGGGTTCAAACGCGAAGCCACATTGCCCATCTTGTGTGCCATGGACAGCGAAGCGCTAAATGCCGCTTTGTCGCACCTGCTTAGATGATCTCATGCCTCAAATAGTTTGCTTCTACTTCAAGCAAGTTCAAGATGGTCACTCAAGGAAATGGCCCCGAAAGGTGCTTCAAACACCCACGCAGGAGAGAAGTGCACGCCCGCATGTTCAATTGACCACCTCGGAAGCCGTCGAGATCGCTAGGGATTGCCTGAACGGGACCGCCTACGGGAGATAGTCCACCAGCTGAACTTCGAGTTAGAGCGACAATCTGCCAAACTCCGGGACCTACATCTGGATCTTGGCTGCAGGCGGGTGAGTCGCAAGTTGCGCTTGTCCAGCTTCCCGAAGCCTCTGCCAGTGATGGATACAACATCACTGGATACACCGTGGTACTCATGGATTGACGGGGTGCGGCCTAGGAATCGGCGTTTGTTTGAGGGAGTGTTTAGTAGAGAATGGAATCGCGTTATAGCCGAGCCGTTCTCTTTTCAGCGGTTCGGACTTTGCCGGAGCAAGTTGCTTTGAGCCTGTCCGCTTGGTTCTGGTCATATGCGACGTGCGATGTCTCCGCGGAGGTCTGACTACTCTAAGAGCAGAAGTTCGCTTTGCGCTCCTCTACCGGCGGAACCCGAGCCGTCGCGGTCGCGGCGCTCAGGCTCGGGGCCGGAGTCGCTTTGTCATGCTTGTCAAGCGAATGGGTCTGGCCGGTGACCAGTGGCCTTGGTCCAAGGGCTCCGGGCTGAATGGAAACTTGGCGGTTCACATTTCCGAGCCATCCCCTGAGGTTTTTAGCTTTTTAGCCTTTTTAGAGGCAGTTTTTCCCTTTAACCTGCTAGAAGTCAGACTTGCAGGGGATTCGAAACCGGAGAGAGATGCAGCGAGAGGCTCATCTGGGCCGTTTCTACGGCCAGCCTTTCGAGAAGATGTCCCTCGCGAGGACACAACTGTCGCCCTGTGGCCCCTCAGCCGGCCGTTGGCCGTAGCATTGCGCAAACCTGGGGGTTGATGAGAAGGTCCGATGACCATGGGATGACCATTGGTTGGAAAAGAACGAGTTTCGATGATACTTCAACCACATGGCAAAAGCTACCCATGGCCAGAGCTGGGGGCCGGGCCGACGAAGGGAATGTTGATCAACCCCCATTAAACGATAGGAGTCGCTGCCGATGAGCCAGCTGGAAATTCCAGTAGCCCCGCAGAAGCAGTCCCTCGTGGGCCCGCGCTCTGCAATAAGCATGGAGCAGCAGAGGCGCGCCTGCCTAATTTATGTTAACCCGGATAAATGAACCCCTGTCTATGAATAGGGGGTGTTTCTGGTTTACTGGGCATTCATTACTTCTGGAGGGGTACACCCCCCTATTAGTAGGATGGGTGTATAAGTGTTTGGTCAACATTAGCACACACGGGCATGGACATGTCGCAGCATGTCGCAGCGTTGTCATTGCAAGACTGTTGTTGCAAGACTGGCTTAGTTGCTGCATTTCACCAGTCTGGTACGCCCTTGAGAAAATTGGTGCGTTTTGTTGGCGATATGGCCAGGAAAGCGAAGCTGATGGTCATGCGGGCAGAAAAGACTCGAACTTTCTCTGCTTCGAAGCCCTGGTACGCACCTGGGCTGGCATTTGAATCCGTCAAGTTTGCCCGTCCACCAAGATTTGAGATAAACATTGCAGAAGCTGGGGATGCAGGGTATAACTGGCATAACTGGCAAAAACTTTCGTCGGAGCTTCCAAGCACATCGATGAATGGCTAGATCGTACGTGCTTGCCAGACTCGACCACCTTAGGGAGCGGTGGTTTCGTTCCAGTGTCGCAAAGGAGGGATGGAGCCACGTTGGGCTGCTGGAGCTTAGGTCATCAATCCTGAAAGCAGTCGCTTTGCCACGATGTGGCAGTGCATCACTTGCAGTGCAATGGTCTTCGTGGCCTTCGTCACCCCCATTCAGGCCGCATGTCCAAGCTGTTTCATTTCCGCGTCATGGGACATGATTTGCCTAATTTGCACTTAGCTGCAAATTGCAAAAGATTGGAAGTTGGCAAAGCGCCCAAGGTAGGACTCTTCGAAATGGAGTTCGACGGGCTGCTGGTCGCCAGCTTGTGTGCCCTGGCGATGGCTCAAAAGAATCGGGGCACTCGCAACACATTCAACAGATGGCCCTTACCCGACCATCTTGAGCCTTGCAAGTGGCATTGCCAAGAATGAGAACGTTCTAAGAAACCAGAAGCCAAACAAAGGCAACAAAGTTTGCATCTCGAACAGCTTGACTTGATAGTGCGAGGCTGAATCTCGGCTTTGCCAAGGTGTCCAGCTCAAACCACTAATCGATGGGCCAATGGGCTCTCACACACCCCGATTCAACCCAGACAAAGGTTGAGGTAACCGGACACCCACAAAAATAAGGAGTACACATGTGCCAATCCAAGAGCACACCGACCATAGCGGAACCAGCAGCATCTTCAGAGACCAAAGCCACTGATGCTGGGGGCGCAGCGGCTAGAGTTTCAAGACAAGGAACGACCACACGATATTGCGCATCTCACAAACCAAACCGCACGCACAGCACAACAGTAGCACAACGCGCCTAAACTCGAACATACACTCCTACAAATGCTTACACGTACATACACTTACACACGCTTGCGCGCACAAACACACACACACACACTCCCGCTTGCACAGACACAGACACACAGACACAGACATAGACACAGACACAGACACAGACACAGACCCAGACGCACACGCACACACACACACCCACCCACCCACCCACCCACCCACCCACCTACCCACCCACCCACGCACGCACGCACGCACGCACGCACACACACACACACACTTACACACACACATACACACACTTACACACACACACACTTACACATACAAACACACACACACACACACACACACTTACACACACTTACACACACACACACTTACACACACACACACACAC
Organism: Effrenium voratum; assembly: GCA_963377175.1. Lineage (NCBI taxonomy): Eukaryota > Dinophyceae > Suessiales > Symbiodiniaceae > Effrenium > Effrenium voratum. The sequence goes on along the minus strand of CAUJNA010003655.1, from coordinate 74,656 downwards.
ACACTTACCCACACACTTACACAGACACACCCACTTACACACACACACAAACTTACACACACTTACACGCACTTACACACACACTTGCACACACTTACACACACACACACACTTGCACACACTTACACAGACTTACACACACTTACACACACACACACTTACACACACTTACACACACTTACACACACACTTACACACACACACTTACACACACACTTACACACACACACTTACACACACACACATACACACACTTACACACACACACACACTTACACATACAAACACACACACACACACACTTACACACACACACTTACACACACACACACTTACCCACACACTTACACAGACACACCCACTTACACACACACACACTTACACACACTTACACGCACTTACACACACACACACTTGCACACACTTACACACACACACACTTGCACACACTTACACAGACTTACACAGACTTACACACACTTACACGCACTTACACACACTTACACACGCTTACACGCACTCACACACACGCTTACACATGCTTACACGCACTGGCAGACACTTACACATGCTTACACATGCTTACACACGCGCACACATGCTTAGACACGCGTACACACGCTCACACACGCCTACACGCGCTTACAGCCACGCGAACATCCGCACGACACACAGACACAGTCACGGACGTGTACACGATTGCACACACACGCGGAAAAATACATCTACAAACTGCCGCAAACCCCAACCAGCACCGGCACCAGAGGTAGCCAATTGCGAATCCAAAGTCCGACTTGCCTCCCCCTCCCGCCACGCCACAACCTGTCGGAGAACATAGTCAGAAACAAAGATGGGCCAGAATTGCCCAACACCTGCTAACGTAGTGCAAACTCAGCAACATGCAGACACAGCACTTGACGTTCATGACGCAGGCGGTGCAAACCTTGCACTGGTGGGGCAAGCTCCCAGCCTATGAGAAATGCTGATGCCGGCAGCGGAAGCAAGCGGATGTTGCGCCCAACAATGCGGGCTCCCCAAAGCGTTTGCTGCCCCCTAGACCCTAACCTCTCGCCAAACCAGCCAGATCTACTTAAAGCTAAGCCCGAAAGACCTAAACACAAGACATCAACAGCTAAGATAGACATTCTATGGTGTTATCTTTGCATATTATCTCCGTCCCCAATTCCAATGCATTGGGCGAACCCCACACCTCAAGCGTTCATCTAACCCCCACACAGCTGCAGCCCTTACCCCCACAAGGTGGCAACCGGAACCGCACAACATAACACCTAAATCCGAACACCCTGAGACCCAACGACCCAAACACCTGGCACCTCGCCCAACCCTACAAACCCAGGTCAAATGGCCCATGCCTAAAGCCACCAACTCGAAAACCTGAACCCTAAGAGCTGACTGCAAGCCGGGCTTGTGAGTCGAGCGGTGGAAGCATCCTCACAGTGGAGCACCTGCTCAACCACTTCAACATGGGACCCAGACCTAGTGCAAGCAACAATGCTGATATACATGATTCAGTTCGGGGATCGTTTCCAATGTATCTCTTGGTCATGACGCTGGCTGACAACTTTCTCCTTTGTGGACAAAGGAGAAAAAAACGCATCTTCGCCCCCCCCAAAAAACTGCTATCAGTCTCACCAGTGATCACAAGCTGTTTGCCCGCGTTGTGCGACAAGGTGTTGATGTAATCTTTCTGGCGGACATGGTGCTGCAGTTCTTCACCATGTACCCAAAGCGAAGCTTTTCTCTATTCGCAGATGAGCCACAATCAAAACCGGGGTAAATGAAGGTTAGTAAGGGACAATCCCAACCATAAATAGCTGCGGATATCTGCCTTCTGAATTCTTTACATGGTTCTGGATCGACCATTTTAATACCGGGTTTAGATTGTGACTCAGATGAGATGTGCAACTGGAATTGCATGACAGCCGCATTGCTGCTGGTTGCACTATGCTCATCTTAGGAACGGCCCGCGGCATCGTGTGGGAAGACAGGTTGAAAAAGATTACAAAGCACTACTTGACGCTTGTCCGTTTCAGTCTCATGAAGCTGTAGACTACGAGCGCAAGGCCAAAGTTGATTGCAAAGGATTTGTCAGACTGACGATTTGCACGCGGGTGAAGGGAGAGATCGATCAGTCACGTATGTTGTTTGTTGCGATGCAGCTTTCTTGTGAGCCCAGTCCGCATCCCAAGCAATGACTGCGAAGTAGTCCTTTCCCGAGGCCCCAGCTTTCGAGCCAAGTTTGGCAAGCCGAAAGTTGCCAGAGCCCAAATTCGCCACGGAGATTTGCGCCTCGCCCAGCTTCTCGCCAAAGATTCTTTGGCCACCATCGTCCAGCGACTGGCGAAGCCCCCCGCCATTTGCCATCTGCCTGCGGTCGAAGAGAATCATGCGGTCTCAGGATCGTTCCCAGCAAGTCTGACGTCAGACTTTGCAAGCAAGCAGCGCTCCAGGCCCAGCATGTCGATGCTACAGCTCAGCTGTGGCAAGATGCGCGGCAAGCGTCTAATTCGGCTGTGCCTTTGTCCACTGTCTGCAGCTCGTTGACAGATTTTTTTTCTGCTCAGGCATGACTCATGACCTCAAGCTTCGTGCCTCTTGCATCCTCTTGCATTTGCCACCCTTGCTCTTGCAAAAAAGATGTTTTCTTTGGGCAACGACCTCATGCAAAGCCTCAAGCGAGCCAGCCACACGTTTTGCCAGGGCGGTGAAGGGATTCGCAATGAGTTGCGTTGCGCGGCCGGGAAACTGACTCAGATCAACATTGTTAAATTTGGCCAATGCCAAAAGACTGTCTGAAGATGAGCTGACAAAGAGTCATGTCAAGACTACGGGTTTTGAAGCATAGCAGCTAGGAAGATTAATGTGGGATATGATGGGATTTGTAGATTGCCGAATGGCAGTTCAGGAATATGCCTTTGAGGTCGGGTAAATTGAATCGTCGGGCATCTGAATTTGTGCAACGTCTTTCATCAGGTTTACAGGTGGCTGACTGCTTGGCGATTCGCGTGTTTGTGGTGTTGCAACACGTCATCACTCATGGCAATGATCATTCACATCCACCATGAATGTTCTCAGGAAGTCGTGGTTTTGCCTGGACCTCCTCACCTTGATCCCCTTTGACATTGTAAGCATTGCTTCGGGCGCGGGCAACCTGAAGGAGAGATGCAGTCCAGCAACAGCCTACTCCCCCGCTTGGCCAAACCTTTGAGGCGCAATATTAAGTCAACCTGGTTGATTTTGATCGGGGGGTGTCCCCTTTTGGTTGGATTCAGGCCACTGTTGGAGGCAACACTCCTGGGTCAACATTAGTTTGACAGAGGCGCGCCTGGAGATCAGGCTTCCGGCATGCACCAAGATTTGGTACCCAACAGCCACCTGGCCATGGGTCAACATCCCGTACCCCCAGTGAACATCCCAATCCCCACCAAAATAGACCAAACTGGGTGGTGCACCTACCCCAAGATGGTACCATTGCTTTTGACCCAAAAGTCACCTTTCCTGTGTGGGAAGTTTCCAGCGCATCACGTGGCCTTGAGGAGTTCAAGGGCATCAAAGTCGTTCGGGTGCTGAGACTTCTAAAGTTGATGCGCATATTTCGGACATCCAAACTGCGCCTTGGCATGCTTTGGACACTGTTGAATCGAAGCCTGCGCGTCACACCTGGAAGCCCTATGTTCATGGTGAGCTGCAATCCTGATCGTGTCTTTTCGGTTCTTGCTTTGCTTTCAGGATCCACAAGCTCGAAGTTGGCCTGTCCATCCCCTATCAGCACATGGCCCTCATACGATTCTTGCTAATTTTGATATTGGTGTGCCACTGGATGGCATGTACTTGGGCAATGACTTTGAAGCTGGTCGAAGAAGAACAATTTCCTCAGTGGATTGACGACATCGCGGCTGTGGATTCAGAATATGGTGTAGTTACCCGGGACGATGCGTTTCGAGTCTATGTCGCCTCATTTTATTTCTGCAGCTACACCATGACATCTGTCGGATATGGTGACATTGGACCCAAGATGCTTGTCCTAATTGGACTGTTGTCTTACGCGTGCTTGATGGGGCCGAGGGAAATCCATTCGCAGCCGGTTTGTGCAGCAATGAGTGTCATTGGTGCGAATGCGCCTGGATTGCTGCAATTGCGAGTTCTTTGCAACAAAGCACTCCACAGGCCTGTTTGCAAGATGTTGAGCTATCAGTTGAACCATCTACACACATTGTTCTGAGAGGTTAAAGCGTTAATAGGAGATGATAGGAAGCAACCCTTGCAACCAATCCATGTATCAAACGCGCTGCGGTGGTTCGACGTCGATCTCGTATTTGCATTCCGGAGCAAGGAACTTGTTCGAGCGCGTGGCCTGCACTGTGATTGTCCTCATCGCTGGCCTTTGTTGGGCCTACATTCTGGGAGAAGTGGGGGCTATCGTCACAGACATGAATGCAGAGAAGCAAGGCGTGGAGACTGGCGATGCATGTCAAACCTGTACACCTGCTTGAGACTGTCAAAACAAATTCCAATTTAATGAGAGAAGCTGCGCAGCAAAATGTTTCAATTCCCACTTTGCGCTTTACTGCAAGCGGGAGAGCGTCAAGAAAGCAGTGGCAGTGCTTTCCTTGGCACATGCATGTGCGAGCGGGC